>OY804594.1:16098911-16285006 GCA_963680895.1 Fragum sueziense
TTTTCAAACTTGATTCTTGTCCGGAGCATAACTCAAAAACTATGATAGGTAGAATCATGAAACTTTACAGGTAAATAGATCTCATTATGGAGAGGTGCAGTGCACAAGAACCGTAACTCTGTCGATCATATTTTTGGAGTTATTGCCCTTTGTTGATTTTCAAATTTGATTATTGTCCGGAGCACAACTCAAAAAATATGTAAGGTAGAATCATGAAACTTTACAGGTGAATAGATTTCATGATGGAGAGGTGCAGTACACAAGAACCGTAACTCTGCCAATCAAATTCTTGGAGTTATTGCCCTTTGTTGATTTTTACACTTAATTCTTAACCTTGCCTATATCTCATGTCCTTTTACACATACAGCCTTGATATCTCACACATAGATACCTCCTATCAACATGGTTCACATTTAACCATGACCTTGGACCTTGTGACCTTGACCTTGGAGTTTGACCTACTTTAAAAAAAATAAACCTGGCATATATCTCATGACCTTTTACAAATACAGCCTTGATATTTCACATATGGACACATCTTACCAAGAACTTTCACAATTGACCATGACCTTGGACTTTGTGACCTTGACCTTGGGGTTTGACCTACTTTTAAAAAACTTTAACCTGGCCGATATATCATGTCCTTTTACACATACAGCCTTGATATTTGACACATGGAAACCTCCGACCAAGACCTAACACATACGACTATGACCTTGGACCATGTGGCCTTGACCTTGGAGTTTGACCTACTTTAAAAAAAATAAACTGGACCTATATCTTATGTGCTTTTACACATACAGCCTTGGTATTTCACACATGGACACATCTTACCAAGACCTTTCACATTTGACCATGACCTTGGACCTTGTGACATTGACCTTTGACTTTGACCTACTTTAAAAAAAACTTTAACCTAGCCGATATATCAATTCCTTTTACACATACAGCCTTGATATTTGACACATGGACACCTACGACCAAGACCTTTCACATTTGACCATGACCTTGGACCTTGTGACCTTGACCTTGGTGTTTGACCTACTTTAATAATACATTAACCTGGCATATATTTCATGTCATTTTACATATACAGCCTTGATATTTCACACATGGTCACTTCCAACCAAGATATTTCACTTTTGACCATGACCTTGGACCTTGACCTTGGAGTTTGACCTACTTTTAAAAAACTTAAACTAGGCCTATATCTCATGTCCTGTTACCTATACAGTCTCAATATTTTACACATGGACACCTCCTACCGAGACCTTTCACATTTGACCATGACCTTGGCCTGTGTGACCTTGACCTTGGATTTTTACATACTTTTAGAAATCTTTAACCTAGCCTTTATCTTATGTCCTATTACACCTACAGCCTTGATATTTTACACATAGACACCTTCTACCAAGACATTTCACATTTGACCATGACCTTGAATATTGCAACCTTGACCTTGGAGTTTGACCTACTTTTAAAAAGACTGAAACCAGGCATATGTATCATGTCCTTTTACACCTACAGCCTTGATATTTCACACATGGACACCTCCAACCAAGACCTTTCACATTTGACCTTGGCATTTGGCCTTCTTTTAAAAACTTTAACCTGGCCTATGTTTCATTTTACTTTTACATATACAGCTTTGATATTTCACACATAGACACCTCCTACCAAGACCTTTCATATTTGACCATGACCTTGGACCTTGTTAACTTGACCTTGGACTTTGACCTACATCAAATGTAGGCCCTTGAGGGGGTATATATGTTTTACACACATCTCTTGTTTCACCTATATTTTGTCTGTTAAGGCCCTGTCACATTAATCTCCGTATCCAAATCACGTTCAAACCAACCATGCCTCAAAATATATATTGCAATTTGCAAAGGTCATTTTATACGCCCGTCGAAGACGGGACGTATTATGGGATCACCCGTGGCGTCCGGCGTCCGGGCGTCCGGCGGCGTCCACTTCTTTGTCCGGAGCATAAATCTGTCACCTTAAGTCCGATTGACTTTAAACTTGGCAGTTATATTCTTCTCATCATTACGGAGTGCAGTGCACAAGAACCATAACTCTACCTGACTTATTTTTTGTGACTTATTGCCCTTTGTTATTTTTCATACTTGAATCTTGTCCGGAGTATATCTCTAAAAGTATAATAGCTAGGATCATGAAACTTCATGGGTGTATAGATCTCACCAAGGGGGAGTGCAGTGCACAAGAACCATAACTCTACCTGGCCTATTTTTGGATTATTGCCCTTTGTTGTTTTCCATACTTGAATATTGTCCGGAGTATATGTCTAAAAGTATAATAGCTAGGATCATGAAACTTCATGGGTGTATAGATCTCACCAAGGGGGAGTGCAGTGCACAAGAACCATAACTCTACCTGGCTTATTTTTTGAGTTATTGCCCTTTGTTGTTTTTCATACTTGAATCTTGTCCGGAGTATATCTCTAAAAGTATAATAGCTAGGATCATGAAACTTCATGGGTGTATAGATCTCACCAAGGGGGAGTGCAGTGCACAAGAACCATAACTCTACCTGGCTTATTTTTTGAGTTATTGCCCTTTGTTGTTTTTCATACTTGAATCTTGTCCGGAGTATATCTCTAAAAGTATAATAGCTAGGATCATGAAACTTCATGGGTGTATAGATCTCACCAAGGGGGGGTGCAGTGCACAAGAACCATAACTCTGCCTGGCTTATTTTTTGAGTTATTGCCCTTTGTTGTTTTTCATACTTGAATCTTGTCCGGAGTATATCTCTAAAAGTATAATAGCTAGGATCATGAAACTTCATGGGTGTATAGATCTCGCCAAGGGGGAGTGCAGTGCACAAGAACCATAACTCTACCTGGCTTATTTTTTGAGTTATTGCCCTTTGTTGTTTTTCATACTTGAATCTTGTCCAGAGTATATGTCTAAAAGTATAATAGCTAGGATCATGAAACTTCATGGGTGTATAGATCTCGCCAAGGGGGAGTGCAGTGCACAAGAACCATAACTCTACCTGGCTTATTTTTTGAGTTATTGCCCTTTGTTGTTTTTCATACTTGAATCTTGTCCGGAGTATATCTCTAAAAGTATTATAGCTAGGATCATGAAACTTCGTGGGTGTATAGATCTCGCCAAAGGGGAGTGCAGTGCAAAAGAACCATAATTCTACCTGGCCTATTTTTTTAGTTATTGCCCTTTGTTATTTTTCATACTTCATTTTTGTCTAGGGCATATCTCAAAAAGTATAATAGCTAGGATCATGAAACTTTTACCAACCTGCTCCCCCTGTCAACATAAAGCAGTGTTACGGGCGTATCTTGTGACAGTTTGACACCTTGTTTTGGATGTGCTCCAGTAGTGATAAGGATGCAGATGTTGAGTGTGATCGGGTCTTCACCCTTTCCCAAACAAGACCTGGTTTTGACGTCCTTACTATAATCAGCCTGGAAAAACATGGAGACAAAAGAAACTAGACAGTCCTGGCGGCCTGGAAGCGCTCCACAGGCCTGATTGTTTGTCTTGTTGAATACAATTTCAAAGGTTCAGGCTGCGCAAACAAGCAAATGCATGACCAAGCTGGAAATTACAAGCAAGTAAGATCATATGGTCAGTAAGATTTCTGTGAAAATTCTGTATTGATTAGTTAATACTAATGGTTGTAAAAGTAAAAATAAAGCCGAAAATGGTAATTTTGTCAATAACGAGGGCACATAACTCATAATGTTAAATTCAGATCAAGCTGAAAATTACACCAAGGCAAGATCTTATGGTCACCAACATTCGGTACAAGTTTTGTCTTGATTAGTCAATATTTGTAGTTGCTAGAGTGAAAACAAAGTCAAAATAGAGTCGAAAATGGCAATTTTGTCAATTTCAAGGGCACATATCTAATGATGTAAAATTCAGATCAAGCTGAAAATTACAAGGCAAGATCTTATGGTCACCAACATTCTGTACAAATTTTGTCTTGATTGGTCAATATTTGTAGTTGCTAGAGTGAAAACAAAGTCAAAATAGAGTCGAAAATGGCAATTTTGTCAATTTCAAGGGCACATAACTCTTGATGTAAACTTCAGATTAAGCTGAAAATTAAACCAAGGCAAGATCTTATAGTCACCAACATTCTGTACAAGTTTTGTCTTGATTGGTCAATATTTGTAGTTGCTAGAGTGAAAACAAAGTCAAAATAGAGTCGAAAATGGCAATTTTGTCAATATCAAGGGCACATAACTCATTATGTTAAATTCAGATCAAGCTGAAAATTATACCAAGGCAAGATCTTATGATCATTGATCATCAACATTCTGTACAAGTATTGACTAGATTGGTAAATATTTGTAGTTGCTAGAGTGAAAACAAAGTCAAAATAGAGCCGAAAAGGGCAAATTTGTCAATTTCAAGGGCACATAACTCATGATGTAAAATTCAGATCAAGCTGAAAATTATACCAAGGCAAGATCTTATCGTCACCAACATTCTATTCTAGTTTTGTCTGGATTAATTGATATTTGTGGATTTTAGAGTGAATTTAAAGTCAAAACCAGCTATTTTTGACATTCAAGGGCAGATAACTCAGATTATTCTGATTCAATCCAAATTCTTTGAAGGAATCTGAGAGAGGGTCACCCAAGGATCATTCTTGTGAAGTTTGATTGAAATCCATCAAGTAGTTTCTGAGAAGAAGATTTTTGAAGAAAAAGTTTACGGACGGACGCACGGACGGACGCACAACGGACACACCGCCATGACAATAGCCCGCTGGCCTGTCGGCCAGTGGAGCTAAAAACTGCTGGTAACAGCATTTTCTCCGTTTGTCTTCATATTTTATGGCCTATTTTGTACACAAATCATCTGTATCACCTTCCGTATTGATGCTTACATCAGCTTTCATTTCTGGCTATCCTAATGTTAAACTGTACAGGAAAAGGTCAATATTTTAAAGAACTAAAAAACAATTCTCAGTAAAAGGATGATATACGAGCCCTGCAAAATGGACATGTGTTTGTTCGTCTTTGAATCTCACCAATACATGACATACATATATTACTGTGTCCGCAAGGCATGAGAGTCTTTAACTTGTTATCTTCATAACATATTTCACAAACTACTTCCTCCTCTTCTCCAAACGTTGTTCGTCGGGGCTTAAAGCGGTCTATTAATATGTACCATAGCTCTTTGGGGAACATCTCAAGTAAAGCTTCAAGACTGTGTCTCACATTCGGATAACCTCGACACACAAAGTAGTATCTCTCTGTCACTTTCTGTATAACTGACCAAACTGTTTGTTTACTGCGGAGGAACTTCACCGAATAATAAATCAGGGCGAAAATTGCTGCAAGGACCAGCCATGCACTAATACCTATCACTACAGTCATGGCTAACATGAAGATGTCTAATGACCAGTAGCATATATATATCACAACGTATGTTATCACAAATATGACAAATCTCAGCAATGAGCAAAAGATCAGTAGCAGTCTACTATTGAATATTTTGAGCGCACTGGAAGTTATCTGTAAACTAATGCCAATTAACTCAAAAGGAAACCGTACTAGGTAGAAAACGGTCCAAATTGGCAGCTCCAATACTGTTTTTATCACACTTTGTACTGCAATGTCGGCTGCAACAAACATGATGCTATTAAAAACAAATGATACCACCGATTGTAACGCAGTTGCAACAAGTATATGTGCTGATACTATGTAGTACACAATATATAGGTTTATATCTATCCCTACAAAATTTAAAGGTGCATGTATGAGTATCTTCGCAAGCATAATAATTCCATTAGCAGGAAAACACACAACTCCCTCTATCACACCATTGATAAAGTTCCTAACAAATGCGATTGGAAGACGCAATGCAGTGTCTACAAAATTGACAACAAAAGTTGTGGCGGATATTGGAATGATTGCTAAGAACTCCATAGACAGCAGGAATGAATCTACTATATACTGGAAGGGTAGACATATATAATCTAGGACTATTTTTAATCCTAATATAAGATAACTGGTCCCTCTCTCAAACGGCCATAACACATTGTCTGTTATGGGCTGGGTGTAATTTGAGATAACTGTTGCGTCTGGAATGTGAGGTTCTGCCGTTGCTATGGAAATTGTGATGGTTGCCATGGCAATGATCTTGCTCGCCCACATTACTGCAAGTTGGTGGTTCATGATTCATTTCTGAAAAAGAAATCGTTTCTTATAGATCTGATATTAGTTAACCAGTTGCCAAACAAGATTTGGTTTTGTGTCTTTAAAAGGTTTGCTTTTAAAGGAAGGCTCTGTAAAACATTGAGGTAAAAGGAGAATCAGATAATCAACATTTTCTTCTATTGTAAGTTAATTTGTAACTTTATTTTCTGTGCTAAGATAGTAATGCACACAAAAACAAGATGTGTTTGTGAAACACAAATGCCCCCGAAAATGGTTATTTGTCTAAAATGTTAAGTTTTCGTGGAGTAAAGGGTTATTAAGGGTTAAGGGATGACCTTGAGGAAGGTCAAATTGCATGGAACAGATAGATATCATTGAAAGGAAGTTGCATACCAAATTTGAGCTTTGTATGTCAAATACTTTTGGAGAAAAGGCAAAGGTTAAGTTTTCGGAGTAAACGGTTAAGTTTTCGTAGAGTAAAGGGTTGATAAGGGTTAACAGATGACCTTTAGGAAGGTCAAATTGCATGGAACAGATAGATATCATTGAAAGGACGTTGCATACCAAATTTGAGCTTTGTATGTCAAATACTTTTGGAGAAAAAGGCAAAGGTTAAGTTTTCGGACAGACAGACGGACAGACAGACAGACGGAGAGATGGACGGACGGACGGACAGACAGACAGACAGACGGACACGAGTAAAACAATATGCCCCTGATCTCTCGATACGGGGGGCATAAAAAAATTTCTTGTCAAAATCCATATTGTCGTTTGTAGTAGCTTTAAAAGAGACTGGTTATTTTTTCAATTAGGGAACTTTAGGGTTATTATGCAATTTATTTATGACTAGATAAATGAGACAACAATCTCAACCCCATCTGAATGCCAGTCATGACGCCCACCTCAAATGTCAGATCTGATTTTATTATCCTTTAAAAGTAGAAATAGTTCGAGAAAACAATGAGAGAAAGGCAGAAATTTCTCCCTTTTCCACACTGGGCTAAATGTAGCTGTGATATCGTAGCCATAAACTTGATGATGGGTATTGGTTTGTGGCTACGAGTCCACCCTATTCCATTCTGTGGAGCAAGACAAAAAAATGGAAAACACATTTTCTTGCGAAAATTTTTGAATACTAGATCTAACATATTAAATCAGATGTGAATCCCATTAACCCATTACCACTCAGTAGCTCTTTTTGACTCCTTGGTCTTAAACAAACATTAACTCCTTTTAACTCCTTTCATTTTCAACCTTAAAAGGGTATGGCAATCCTTTGAAATTTAAACTTTTCTTTTATATGATTAGTAAGTTTGATTTATAAGCTTTTCAGACCATTAAAGAAAATATGCACTTTGTTCTTAAAAAAAAAAGAGTAATTTGCAATTAAACATAACTGGGGTCTGATAACTTTTTCAAACTTGCTTGAAAATTACTATGGAAATACATCTAATTAAAAAAATTTTTACATCATTCATTTCCTTAACCCCCTTCGCTGCCCCGTGATGGCCTGAGCCGTCATGCGAAAATGTTGCTATACTGCCCCATGACGGCCTGAGCCGTCATGAGAGGAAACCGATGTGGGTTTTTTTTCAAGGTTTAAGAGAAAAAAATGAAATTCTCTAAAATGAATAAAAATATATTCACTGAATAGCATTTTCAATTATCTTTCAGAAAATATAAGGTTTTATATAGTTTTATTAAATAGTTTTTTAGTGATAAGTTGATTTCTTACACTACCGTAAATTTCTTGGAAAATAGCCTGGCAAATAGGAACCAATTTTCCAATATTTGTCTGGCAGCGAAGGGGTTAATATTGTATTTCCTTATAATAACAAAAAAAATCTTAAAAATATATAAAATAGTTGTTTTATTTCTGTTTGAAGAAAAAAAATTCAACACAAAACATGAAATGGTACTGTTCTGCAAAGTCATTTTTTGTTAAAAGGGCTTATTTCATCTGCTCCAAAGTTATATATATATTGAAATGTATTTAACCCTTTTCCAAACGGCGAAAATTTAGGGTGGTTCAATTTGAAAGCTGCTGCAGACGACAAAATCAATGTTACTTAGTGCGAGAAATGGGAATATCATGGTATGGAAAATATTGAGGCAAAAGGAGAAAATGCTGATTATCAGCATTTTCTTCTTTTGCCTCAATGTTTACCCATGCCCTTTCTAATAGAGACGTCAAAATCCGGTCTTGTTTGGGAAAGGGTTAAATTCTCTAAAAACTATAATATACATATATCAAAAATGTGTAAAATAATCAATTATGCATCTTTTTAACAGTTGTTTTAAAATCAGATGCAGAGAGGGTAAAAAACCAATAATTCTTAGGCCAAATAAAATAATAGGTGTGGTTCAGGTTACCCGACCGTCCCTAGCAAATTGGTTTGAGTTTATTGGGGTTTTACGCCGTTTTCAACTACCAGGGTCATATCGCGGCGGCTGGAGCACCTAACCGTGGGTTCCTGGTATTTCTCGCACCAGTACAACCACAATATCCAAACCGAGCCTCCAGCTGCTCTCTCACATAGATGATTCACACCCATTGGTGAGAGACGAATGACTTTTGTCAAATGTCAGAATGGATACTGGCCGAGCCGGGGTTCGAACTCGAGACCCCTGGATTGACAGACTCCGACGTAACCGACTGAGCTATCCGGGCTCGGCCCTAGCAAATTGGGGCCGACCCTAATTTTTTATTGCCGTCAAAGGAAAAAAAATACAAAAAAAAACAACAATGGCAAGAAAAAAAGGAAACAAAACCCTAATAAAATAAAATGAAAAAAAAAAGATAGCCGACCGACCTACCCTAATTTTTTTCAACATGTAACCTGAACCACACATATTTAGTACTAAAGGTTGAATTGGCAGAAAATGGGTCGTTAGGATAACAATAAACAACAGTTGAAATGGGATGACCCGTCTCGGGGACGATTGAGCGTTTTACCAATATTCTACTGCTATGAAAAGAACGGAAAATCTAATTGACTTGGTTTTCGTTTCACTGTGAGAAAACGACTTACGACTTAAATAAGATTGTTTAAGACCAAGGAAATAATGTACATTTACCTGGCTACTTTCTGTTTCAGGATTTTTGTTTATAGGCTGGAAACCATAGCCTCTTCATTTGTAAGGAACTTCCTGATTGGTCCATTTTTTACTTCCGGTCCAGCAGATTGCGGGAAATAAGAAAAGAGACAAAATGGCACAGACACTCTCATCGATTAAAAAAGTAGAATTAGGCGAGAATAAAGACAGAGTTGAAAAGGTTTTATTGGTTCAAACTACATCTAATGTCATGTGTATACGGGCTGTATTGCATTTTTTAAGCATCTTTAGAGCCAAACTCTAAACTTCAACAAGTCGAACTTGACAGTTTGTGTGTGTGTGTGTGTTTTTTTTTTAATGTCCGATTGTAAGAAAAATAAGAAACTTTTAGACCTATGATTTCATTTTTAATTTTGCAATCTTCTGACTCTTTCCTAGGTTTACCGTCAAAACGGCCAAACGCCCCGGGGTTTGGTCAAAACGGCCCGGGTTTTAGTCAGAACGGCCCAAGCCTATTTTTAGTGACCACACGTACCGGCCCATTTTTTTTTTTGTAATAAAATATATTTTTGATCAGTTGTACTTTAAGCTCATCTGAACACAATAAGCTCAAGGGTCAGATGGAGCTTTCATGGTCAGTCACTATCCATCGTTTGTCTATATCTATTTCTTTCAACATCTCCTTAATGACCTAACCAAACTTGGCAGGAATGTGCCTTATTTGACCCATTTCAAAAGGTTTACAGTCAAAACGGCCCAAGGGCAAAACGGCCCAATACCAAAACACCCCGGTTTTTGGTCAAAATGGACCGGTTTTTGGTCAAAACGGCCCAAAGCATTTGTTATAAGTTTTTTGTTAATTACCAATATTATTTTAATTGATTAAATAATTTATCAAACAGTTGTCTATTGAAAGGAAAGAAAGGAAACAAAGAAGATCCTGCAAATTACAGACCTATTTCAGAGTTCCCACTCAAAATTTTTTGGGGGAGTGCATGCACTCTCTGGAGTAAAAAGTTGGGAGTGCAAAATGAAAACTGGGGGTGCACTTAATACAATACAATTTTTTTTAAAAGGCTATTTAATCAGGGATTTTGTTACCTGCGAATCTCGAGTCCCTGGCTCACATTTTTTTCTCAGGACTCATTGAAAAATATTCAGTGAGTCCAAGAATGCTAACATTTTCAATGTGTAATCAACATTGTCTTTCAAAGACTCCTATGTTTCAGAATCGGACTCATTGTTTTGGGAACAAGTGGGTCCCAGGACTCATCGGCATAAATTTGTAACAAAATCACTGCTATTTTCATTATTGGTGATGATTCAGTAAGTAATGGCAATAAATGGCGAGTGACAGGTGTTAGAATTTCTGAGTTTTGTTAACATGAACAGAAATAGATTTTCTCAAACCATTTTATCTTTTTGAACTTGCAGTTGCATCTAAACTAAATCAGAATACATCATTAACACAAGCTGTCACTCCCATCCATTTTTCAGTTGCAGTGATTGGGAAAGACATTTCTTCAATGGGACAATGTCGCTTCCATTTACAAAATCAATGTGACATTTTGAAAATTGATGTGACAATTATAAGTTAAAATTGCTCCATTCTCATATACAGCAAAATTCAGTGGGACAAGGGGCCAGGGCCCACTCATTAGCAAAAACAATGTGACATTTGGAATTTCAATGTGACTATGGCGCATGGCGCAGGCCTTTCCCAGTCACTGAAGTTGCTATTATGCTGACTAGATCTATTTGGAAAAACAATCATTCTGTTTGACTTAAAATCCATTTCAATTATTTCTACAGCAAGCAGACAGCATGGTTTTTGACATAATAATCAAATACTTTTGAGATATGCTTGTTGATTGGTTTATTTAAGCCAATCAGCGAGTGTCTTTGAAAACTGCTACACATGGTGCTCATAATAATTACTCCTCATGAAAATTACATTCTGTGTGTAAACAATAAAGTTATATGATGTTATCCTATTTCAAGGGGAAATACATCCTTACTTTAACCAATTTTAACAAACAAAATATATTTTCACTGAGTTGCCAGTATTTTTTTCCTGTCAAACAGAGACAAACAGAGAATCTTTTCATAAAGAATATGTTTTAACGCAGTTTCCATTCCATGAATTCAGTGCGTGAATGCACCCTTTACCCAGAATTTGAGTGCGCGATTTTTCTTTTCTGTACGTGAATTACGCACAAATGTGCGTGAATGGGACCTCTGTATATCCTTAACATGTATACTATGTAAAGTTCTTGAACATATTGTAGCATCAAACCTAACTAAACATTTTGACAAAAATAATATTCTTTATGATTTACTGTTTACAGCATGGATTCAGAGAAAGGCGTTCATGTGAGACCCAGCTACTGCAACTGACCGACCATCTTTCCAGAAACCTTACTGAAGGAAAACAAACTGATTTAGTTTTGTTAGACTTCAGCAAGGCTTTTGACAAAGTTAGCCACTTAAAACTTTTGTATAAATTGCAGGAACATGGAGTAAACAATGCTACCCTTTTGTGGATTAAATCTTTTCTTATAGGCAGAACACAAAAAGTAGTCTTAGAAGGTGGATGCTCATCCGAAGTTCCAGTCACGTCAGGAGTACCTCAGGGATCGGTGCTTGGTCCTCTCCTGTTTCTCTTATATATTAATGACCTTCCTAATACTATCACCTCCCAAGTTCGTTTGTTTGCAGATGACACTGCCGTTTACTTAGCTATAAACAACAAGCAAGACTGTATCACCCTGCAAGAAGATCTAGACAAGTTAATGCAGTGGGAGAAAAAGTGGGAAATGGAGTTTAACCCCAGCAAATGCATTGTCCTTAATATTACTAAAAAGAAGAAAAAGATTTCCTTTGATTACAGGCTACATGGACAAGTGCTAGAGACTGTGGACAATGCCAAATATCTTGGAGTTACTATATCTGGAGATCTTTCATGGAACAAGCACATTGACAATATAACATCAAATGCAAATAAAACTTTAGGCTTCCTCCGCAGAAACATCCAGACCAAAAATAAGAAGATCAGAGAGACAGCGTATAAAACCCTTGTCAGACCTCAGGTTGAATACGCATCAACTGTTTGGAGCCCTTACACTAAAACCTATATCAACAAAGTGGAAAAAGTACAATGTAGAGCAGCAAGATGGGTTCAAAATAATTTTTCTTTCTATGACAGTGTCACCTGCATGCAGAAGGAGCTTGGCTGGCAAACTCTTCAATATAGACGAGACGTTTCCAGAGTTACTATGTTTTATAAGATCGTTAATAGTTTTGTTGCAGTGCCCGTACCAGCTTATCTTGAAAGACCAATTAGGACAACCAGACACATGCACACAGCATCCTTCAGACAGATCCACACAAATGCTTCCTTCTTTAAGGTAGAATACGCCTAATGGTAACTTCAGAAATTGGGGTGACAAACACTTCTGCCTGATAGTACATTATATTAGACATCTATATGTGCAATATGACAGAAATTCGTCCAGAGGTTTACTAGAAATTTGATTTTCCCTTATCCCACCCCCAACTTGCAAAATTCCAATATGGCGGCCACCACTCAAAGCAAAAAAGTATCTGAATTTTGGACATAAACACATTAAATGTGTTTAGATTTTGGGTTTTATTATCAAAAACATGTTTATCCATCGTCTGATGTGAAATGATATGACTTTTGTGCGCACATGAGAGATATTTTGTTAAATTACTGCGTGCTTATTTAAAAATAAAGCCTCTTTATTTCCTAGTTTGAAATTTATGCCTCTGAAACAAATGTTGACAGTGCCAGAAATAAGTTCGCGCACTCTCTAAAACCGATATCAAAATTATTCTTATATGTGTAGGAACACGATAAAATCCACATATGTACATTTTATCCGTCAAAAATTGAAAATTTATAAAGGTAATTCTTAGTACCCTCATGCTTTCGAACGCACTATTTCTTTGCCAAAAGAAGTCAATGCCCCAAATGAAGGGTACCGTAGCCCATATCTAATTATATGCTTATAACTAAAACCCAAACGTTGTATTAGACTTTCAGAAGTTGGCAAATGATAACATATTAGTTGTGATTTTGTATAACTTTCACCATTTTAACCCTTTACCTAGTAACCAATTGAACATCGTTATTTGTAAAAAGTAATGCAAATTCTAAAGACAAAATTGTACTTAATCTTTTTATAGTTTATAACAGATTTCTTATACCACTTCTTCTGGGTTGCATATTGAATCTAAGGACTAAAATGGAAAAAGAATCTAAAAGAAAGGATCAAATCACGGATCAAACCACGTTACAATTAACTGACAACGAGATTGCACATTTAAATAAGGATCGCCGGCGAAGAAGTGATGAAAATCGAGTGCGAAAGTCTGAACAATGATGATCTGATCCACGCGTCGTTCTCAAACGATAGGCGTTTGATAACCACATCATATATTTCATTAGAATACATGTATGTGTCTTCTATTGTAGGGTTTTTGTTATATTCAGCCAGCCAGTACCAAGGGAAGAAACGGATATTATACATACTACAATAAGTTTCCTAAATAGGCAGTTTCATTAAAATCAAAGTTTCTAATCACTTACAAATTGATGATATCAATCAAAATCATATAAAATTACACGATAAATGTCCCTGAAAAATTGCTGTTAAACGGAGAATCATACAAGAAAAAGATATTCGGGGTGTATTCGGGGAATTTCATTTACAAAGGGAAGTAATATTTAGCAATACTGTTGCTATATTTAGCAATACTGTTGCTAAAAATAGATAAGGAAATTGTCGACATTTGTCGAAAATGTACGACAATAGTAAATATCCATTAGAATTATTCTACCTTAAATATTCTTTCTTTCCATACACAGTGATACTTTGGAACAGCCTACCAGAATCAATAGTACAGCAACCTGACATTGCAGCGTTTAAAAAGAGTCTCGATTCTTTTCAGATAGTGAGCCGTCCCTGAAAAACCATAATGTTTTATCAGATCTTTTAAACTAACATTCACAATATTTTTAATTGACACCATCACCTATGACTAATAGTCCATGAGCCAGGACCCGAATTTTGGCCGATTGGTACCACTCGGAGGGAGTAATTCTTTTTGCACTTTTTGATTAGTCTGATATCTATACTTCATGTTTCAGTATGATAGCAATCTCAGATTGGTAGCTTATGCCCTGAAAAACGCTTCTTTTCAAGGGTACCCTTTACACACAAAAATTTCATTGGTTTTCTAGTGAAACAATACATACATTTTTCAAACCCTTAAACTCATTCAAGTACAAAAGTCTTTGTTCATAATCGAGATACAGTACAGAGTAGCATATTGTAAGGTTTTGTGTCAGTCTGAAATGTCATCTGTAGGATGATTTTAGTGTACACAGAGAACTATCTGTAGATGATACGAATTACAAGAAAAAAATGAAAATGATAGTGTTTGTGGACACATAAAGTCTGCTTTCTGATGTAAATGAACTGTAATTGGTACTTTGATATCAGGTGAAACTAAATAAATATACATATAACAAACTAACATGGATAGCAATGCCGACTTTATAGTCGGTCATTATACTACCAGAAAGTAAAAAAAAGCATAAATGTTTATCATTTACATTTTCATTCATTTTTAAATGTAAAACTAATTCAAACTACGAATAATTCAAATGAATAATGCTTACAAACACTTCTATAATGATAAACATGAAGAAAACTAGGCCTGGTTCGAAAGTGTACGCAGAGAAGCTAATTTCTCACAAGATAAAAAAGGGGTGGGGGTTATAAGCCGGATATATTGTATTTATGTTTCTGGTTCGAGAGGATGACACAAAGTCATTGTTTTAATGTTATTCTTCTGTCAGACAGTCATTAGAATACATGTCAGGGTTCTCCCCAGAATAAAAAGAAGCCGTAGTGGCAAATTTTAAGTATTGGTAAACTTTGAAATGCATTGTGTTCATGCAAATAATTGTGAATAAAAACATAATGGAAAAAGAAGAAATTGCTCCTATTGGGCAAGGTTCAGATAAACTGCAATATTACGGGCATCACACACTCATTTTGAAAAAAACACTGATGAACATTTAAATATTACATGGAGTATTGTCTCATGTTTCTTTGTCATTATAAAGATATCTGTGATAATTTCAAATGATTATGAACAGAAAAAAATATTCGATTTTTCAAGTTTGGTGAAAATGTCAACAGATTTGATCCCCCAAAAAAAGACGAGTCTGACACCCATATGTCAAACTGAAATATTTCCAGATGCATAGTCATTGGCGAAAATCAAATGCATCTTAATGACAAAGTTCAAAGTTAAATAATTGAAATAGTGCTATATACAATATCAAAAGCTTATTTAATATTTGAAAATAAAGCCAAATAAAAAATGTGTCACGGACGTATCACACTCGGTCAATACAGAGTCTAATTTTCAATTGGAGCGTTTTTGTTCTTTCTGAATGTAAAGAAGGAAAGGACTCACATTAATGAATAAATTAAACAAAATCTTCCGTTTTATTTTGCGGATAAAATGCTATTAAACCAAATAGTACATATTATTTTCGTTTTATCATGCACACTTAAAAACTCGGTCAATTTCGTTACGTACCGTCCAGGAGGATTATTTCGAGATCGTTCGCATCTTAACGCGCTTAAAAGAGGTATCCGCAAAATAAACTACACATTATGCATAAAACGTCATCAGATCGTGTGCAGAAACGAAAATGGCGGAACGCTTGGTAAGTAAATGCACTCGGTCAAGACTCTTTACTTATTACGGGCACCACACATTTCCATTTTCGGATATAATCCATGAAAGTGAACAGTTTTATGTCGAAGAATGTTTTGTAGAAACTTTACCGCAATTTACGCTTATTTACAGCACCAACTTACAGAATATTTCACTCCAATTTACCGATTTCACTGGACGCCTGTCATTTTTGACAACTTCCAAACAAACGACCGTAATGTATTGACATCCGATGTCTATTTGAACAAGTCAACACTTACGGCCATTTAACAATTACTTTTAAAACAGTGATTAAGATGTTTATTCGTTGAAGAAGTGAATGTTTATTTAGATAATGATAAAAATGATGTTGTATTTCAACGGAGGACTTGACCACTTATGATTTAATCTATCTATAATCTAAAATGAGAACGCCTGCAACTAGTTGACAGAGATTTTTGATGTGGATGTAATTTTTTGACATTGATTTCATTGTTAATCGTTGCATGTTATACATAATTTATTTTTTATCACACACATATGTTGTATTTCAAATTTTGTGATTGTATTATGCTACTATTATTTTTTCTAATCTTTTATTTATCATTTTCTCATCCATGACTATTTTTTAATGAAAATTTTAGTAGTTTAATGACCGTCCGTAATATTTGACATTTCAATTTGTGATGGCCGTGACTTTTTGACTTAAGAGCAACTGAAACATTTTGTCAAATGTAGCCGGCAATCATATTTAGTTTCTTTCTTCAAATTTTACATTACATATATGCTATTCTTTTTAAATTCAAACTCAATTTGAATTAAGAAAAGTGTACACATGAATTAATTTTTAAATTGATCATGAATTGGTAGTTTTTAAAACATTAGTGTGACGTCTGTTATATTTTGACATAAAACATGGATTTATGAGTATTATATAGCAAATATAGCTACACTGCTGCTTCGTCTGTGATGTTCTTCCGCCCCCTATGATTTCTACTCAACCATTTTGTCAACACATTGAATTTTCAGGTTGTCAGATTGATAGATCCAATGTGAAATGATCTACATTTACAATATGTTCATTGAAGTAATGAATTAAATCTTCCAGGCGTTGCGCAGGGTGCCATTCCAGAAGAGTTCAGCACCAGAACTATATCAGTATCAGTATGAACCAATGACTCAAGCTGAAAGGGCATTTAAGTAAGTTAAAGTGTTTGTTTTTTATAACAAGAGAAAATCAAATTGAGTAGTTAACATTTTAAAATTCAATTGAATATAAAATATGGAAAATTTTATAAATTTATTATATTCTTCATTTGAAATTTCTTTCAATTAACCGAGCTTCTCTGAGGCTAGCAACTAAAAGCAAGTTCAGCAGATGACATGAAAATGAGATAAAAAATGTTGAAAAAAAATCTTCTTTTTTCACAAAATCTACTGTATACTATAGATCTGTAAACAGTACCCTTCCCTATTTGACTTTGTTCCGATTCTTTGAACATGGTTATTATTATGCTCCACGAAGGGAGAGCATATAGTCGCCGCTTTGTCTGTCCGTCCGTCATTCCGTCCGTTCGTCCGGAGCGATTTCTCCATAACCCTTGGGCCAAATCAAATTAAACTTACCATGTGAACTCCCTATGACATAATGCTGATGTACATGTACTTTTCCTGGTTTTTGGATTTTAGGCCTCATCATGGGAAAAGGGGACTTAAGGTGAAATACAGTTTTCTCTAATTTCTCCTAGTCTTATGGTCAGAATTTGATGAAATTTCATATTTGAGTAGCAAATTAGATGCCCTTGACAATAATTGAGCACTCTCCATAGCATACATTTATTGCGACAATGCCTCATTCGGGGAGCATTGTCCGTCTCTGACAGCTCATGTTTGAATAAGACCTGGTTTTGACATTCTTAGATGACGAGGCTTGAGAAAGCATTGAGACAAAAGATAAATATGCTGATAACCAGCATTTTCTCCTTTTGTCTTAATGTTTGTTCTACACATTACTCAAATTATTTTTAGCAATATCAAATACAACTTGCACAGTTTGATTAAGTATATAACTAACCATCTTCAGGTACAGACAGAACCTTAAGAAGGATCCAAAGAAGTTAATGGCTTTTAGAGAAAAAGAGAAAGAAAGAAAGAAAAAACAACGAAGAGAACGAACAAAAGAACAGATAATTAAAGACAATCTTGCTTCCAAAGAGCGACAGAAGAGGTATAATTTTTATATGCCGCCGAAGGTGGCTGTATATTGGCCATATATTGGTGCCATCTTCTCGGATCTATTACATCTATATTGTGACCATGGCACTCATGTTCATGTTTGACCGATCTAGAGACATTTTGACACAATGTATTTTCATTAACAAAGTATATGACTGCCTGCACTTTATACAGAAATTCACTTCAAACTTGGTATGAATGTTGATTTTAACAATGGCAGATAATGCTGAAGAGAGTTAGATGTCATTTTGACCATTTTTAGACTTGCAATTTCTTGATTTTCCTTTTCTTCAAAAAAACATTTAACCCTTTCCCACACAAGACCGGAATTTGTTGACGTCCCTTTTGAAAAAGGCATGGGAAAACATTGAGGCAAAAGAAGAAAATGCTGATTATCAGCATTTTCTTCTTTTGCCTTAATATTTCCTGTGCTATTTTGTGCATATTACTAACCTTTATCAGCATCTATTTTATCTTCTGCAGCAGCTTTTGAATAAGACTACCCTAAAATTTTTATGTTTGGGAAAGGGTTAAAGATAATTATGTACTTCAAACTTGGTATGCATATTGAGCACAACCTAGGCAACCCGGAGAATCCTTATGTATGATTTTGATAGAAAATATCTTGGTACCATGAAGCCATTGATAAGTAAACTATGCCGTGATATAACTGAAAGATTGTTCAAATGATCTTAAACCCCATGCACAATTATTTGCCATTATTGAGACTGTTCCCCGAACTTTACTTACAATTATACTTTATTTACATTTGAGCCAGGATCTGGAAAAATGTCCCTTATGGCTTTTGAGCCCAACATAGATCCAGATCAGCCTGTGTATACTAACAGCCTGATCAGGATCCATGTTGTTCTCTAATAGCTTCTTCGTGACCTGTAGTAACTTAAAGAAAGCAGCATGGATGCATATTGGATTCCATCTGACAACAGGTTGATCTTGAAACTCAATTTTTGAAAATGCTATAAAGGACGTTTTTCCAGATCCCGGCTCATTTATTTTAAAAGGTATCGTGAAAGACAGAAACAGAAAGGCATCAAACCAAACAAAAGTTCTGCAAGTGCATCAGTCCTGACCAGAGAGAAAAGGCAAAAGCAGCGAGAGTATTGGAGAATTAAGCAGAGGGAATCTAGGAGCAGACGAACAAGTCAAAAAATAAGAAGAAAAAGGGAAAAAGACTTAAGGAACTGGCATGATAACAAGAAAACCCACATAAAGAAAACATACAGGCCACAAATTTCTGCAAAGGAGGACTTCTTTAAACAGACATCAGAAGTGTTCAAAGAAATTGTTAAGGAGAAAAAAGCAAGGAACATGTTAGTCCACAGGTTTTCTTTTCTGAAAAAGTACGGTCTATCAAAACAATTATCAAAATACACAGGGATAAGTGAATCCATTATAAGCAGGGGTGCAAAAGTAGATTCTCAACGAAAGACGAGAAGTGATGCCACCAGCGATGAAGTGAAAAACAAGATCCAAGATTTTATGCAGAGGCCTGAAGTTTCTACAAGCCTTCCATCATCCAAGAGAGTGAAGAAAGACAACATTGAAAGAAAAGTCCTAGACAGACCTGTCAAAGACCTACATTCAGAGTTTAAAGACCTCCATCCTAATGTGAAGATAAGCCTTTCCACTTTCAAAAGAAACAGACCAGAAAACATAGAATCTACAAGAAAGCAATATTGGGAGGGGTGCCTTTGCGAAGTGTGTGAAAATGTCGAAAATAAGTTGAAAACTCTGAATAACCTTGCTGTAAAGAAAGAATGTTCAGAAGTCAAGATTAAGGACAAATATGAAGCAGTTGGTGTGACTATGTGTGAAAAACAATCCCAGTTCCATGAAGTGAAGTGTATCAACAGGCAATGTATGGAATGTGGAGTTGATAAAATTGTTGCCCATTTCCAACCGCTGGCAGAGAAAAGCACATCGGATGAAGTTACTTATACAAAATGGGAGAGAGTGAAAAAGAATGTTGCCGGAAAAGAAGTTGTTCGTGTAATGCCAATAACAAAAACTGCTACCATTACCAGTATTTTGATAGAGCTTTCACAAGAATTAGAAACTCTGTCCCGTCATTTGTTTGTTGCCAGTTGGCAGCAAAAGCAGTTTACTACACTGCGGAAGAGTATTCCAGAAGGAACAGTAATATTGAACATGGACTTTGCAGAAAACTTTTCATGTGTGGCTCAAAACGAAGTCCAAGCAGCCCATTGGGGACATGAACAAGTCACGATCCACCCCACTGTTTCCTACTATAACTGTCCTGATGATGGATGTGATCAAGTGGTAACAGAATCCCTCATATTCATATCACCAGATAAAGTACATGATTCACATGCTGTCAATACATTCACACAAATAGCTGTAGAACATCTGAAAGAAAAGAGGGATATAGATATTCAAAGGCTTATCGAAATGACAGATGGGTGCTCATCCCAATACAAGTCGAAGATTCCATTTACTGACATTTCTTGTAGCATGATTGATTATGGATTTCCGACTGAGCGCCATTTTTACGGGTCCAGGCATGGGAAAGGGCCTTCGACGGTGCTGGAGCTGTAGTAAAAAGTTTTGTACGAAGAGGAGTCATGGGAGGGCTTATGGGCTATAAATGAAATCAGACATACTGTACGGGCTCAGGATGTAGAAGGGATTATTCAATCTCCTGATATAGTAATGTGTGGAGGTACACGCCTGCTATATAGATTTAAAGGTAAGTGTTTAGAATTGTACACGTATTTATAAGGTGCAGTCTATGCCATGGTTGGATAATAAAGTTAAAAAAGCACCAATTTCTGACTGTGCTGTCTGCAAATTTAGATCAAGTGAAAAAACATTTTTGCCTTCTTTGAAAAGCATTTCTGCCTTAATAGACAGATATTTTGAAAATTTGCACCAAAATGGATAAACTGACGCTAAATTTTGTCTATTGTTATTCAAGGAGCTTGAATAAGCAATTTAATTATTGGTTTATGACGGGTCACATTTGAGTGATTAAACAAGGCTGTTACAGACAAACCTGTAAACTTACTGTTAGCTTAACAGAATTAAATCTTGGTCATGAACTTAAAATACATACTTGTCTTGGCTTCAAAGGCTATGGACATGATTTTTTTCTTTTCTTGTGTTTATTTCATGAATTGCTAGAGTATATAGACTCAATATTCTCCATTTTCTATTTTCAGATACCCAAATCAAATTGAAGACCTCGGCACAGCCATCACTTCAAATCAACTGAGTTCCCTCACTAGTGAAAATATAGCTTATTGTGTTCTGACATTGTTCATTGTTTCAAAACAAAACAAACAGTTGTTGTTTCAAAACAAACAGTTATCATCTGGATTCATTTCAAGACTTTAACACATTCCCACTTAGACAAATTTTATTTCATTTCAAAACAGTGGTACATCAACAATAAAGATGAAGTGATCAAAGTCATTCAAACAAACGCAATTTTCACCCATTACCACACAGTTACTCATTTTGACTCACCACAAGATAATGACTTTGGAAAACATTGTGGAAAATGAAGAAATTGCTTGCAACAAGCAATTTCTTCATTTCCCACAATGTTTTCTATCCCTAAATACCAAGGAATTTTATATTTTATTAACATGAAATTGTCATCTGCAAGGATGTAACATTTTGTCGTCTGGTAATGGGTTAAATATGCTTCAGTAACTGTAGTTTATCTCTCTTCAACTTAAACTACATGTATGCTACATGTATGCTACAATATATGCCAACTTTTTACAGACATTTATGAGTTTGAATGACAAGAAATGAAGAGAGTATTTTTTTATTTTCCTAGAGGTATGAAAATAAAAAAAACTTTTATAGGACTGCCATGTGAATTCATTCACTGTGATTAGCTCCTTATTTTCATACTTCCATGAAAACATACAAAAATATTCTTTTCATGTTCCTATTAATATCTATAATAAAAGTTAATTTGATGGAATAATACAGTAGTGTAATAAAGTTTTCTAAACCATTGCAAATCTTTCTCTAACCTGAACCCCCAGAACCTACTGAATGTAGGTTCTGGTTAATGGCTTAAATGGTCAGACTGACTGACCACTCGCCATGTAGCTATGTTACAAAGCAGGTTAGCATGCTACAGAGGGTGATTGAAAGTCAAGGGGTACATAAGAAAGATCTGTCATTTATTGATTTTCAAAATGGAAAGTCAGTTTGAAAATTTCTGTCTTATGTCTTTTTTACCAAAAACTGGGGGAAAGTATCACTTAAAATTCAGTTTGAATTGTGGCTTCTGACTAGTCAAGATTATGTGCACAAACTCACAGACATTTATAAAAGCATTGTTAAACATGTTGAACATTATATTCATGTATGTGTAATGAAAGTAAACTTGATGAAAATACAGGAATATGATGGAAGTTTGATCTTCCTGATTTCCTTGAAAATACAGGAATATGATGGAAGTTTGATCTTCCTGATTTCCTTGTTACATTCATATAAAATGTGGTATTCAAGTAAACTTGATGGAAATGTACAAGAATATAATAAAAGTTTTAAAATCATTCTTACTTCTCTTCCTCTTACCTTAACCCCAAAATTGCCTAACCCTTACCGTAAGAGATGTTTTGTGTAATAAGTGATAATAACTTTGATCTTTTGGAAATAAAAAGTCAATGCAAAAGTATTAGCTAATCAATATCTGCAATGTTCTAAAAAGTTTAAAATGTTTTTCAAAGCAAATTACTTTTTTTTTAATCAGGTTTCTCTTTTAAATTAAAGTAACTTGAATTTACAGATAATGTTTGTAAACTTCTAATATTCCAATAAATTGACATGTCAACATGTTACATCCGTATCAATTTTAACTGTCAACATGTTACATCCGTACTAATTTGTACTAATTTTAACTGTCAAAATGTCAAAAGTTACATCCACACAAAAAATATGCTCAATTTGCATTGAAGTTCTAAACAAGTTCTCATATCACAGCAGATTTTATACTTTTGCATTGACTTTTTATTTATAAAAGATCAAAGTCTTACAATATCTGGCATTTATTACACAAAACTTCTCTTGAAATATAAATTGCCCCTGAATCTGAAGTTATGGCCGTCACACGTATGAAATGGCCCATTTTAGTGGTTTTGACAAAAATTCAAATCCTGAAATCAGGTAAACATGAATAGAAGGATGATTTTTCTCACATAAGCTAAAACAGTTTGAATTTCTTCAATGGTATGAAGAGAAAATACGGTTTTAAAATGTCAATGTTACGGCCATCACATTTCACCTTGCTCTAATTTTTTTACAAAAAAAGTTACACAAGTACCCTGGTTATCTTTTCAGTGAATAAAACTGAGTTATTGGACTCTGAACTAAGTATATATTAATTATTTAGAATAAATAAACATAGCAGTGTGATGCCCGTAATATTGCAATTTACCTGATCCTTGCCCTATTATGTTTTTATTCATGATTATTACATTTTATATAATAAAGATACAATATTCATCACTTTTTGACATGAAATGTCTTCAAATCCCCCTATTTGGTGACCTTTTTGAAGGAACTAAGCTGTGGGGTAGTTTTGAAGCTGTAGTGGCATTACACTAATTTCCATGAAGCTGTAGTGGGGCCGATACAGCTTATTGGGCTGGGGAGGACACTGCATGTCCAGACAAATGTACACCCATAAAGCATTGCAGAATAAGTTTTTCCATGTGCAGTTGATTCGTGAAGAAAGACAGGTTATCAATACTGCTATATAATGCATAATATTTCCTTCCTGAAACCCAATGCGGAAATTCAAGTGAATAAGACATCCTTTACAAATAAAGAGCCCCTCTAGAGTGCACACCTTCGTCATTTGCCTTTTGTTCGAATACATTGGCACAATGAATACAAAAATTGTAGGCTATTGGCCTGCTTTTAAAGACAATTATGAGGACTTCTGGTGTTAACACTGACATGCAAATTTGTAGTGTTTCCTAATATATGTATAAATTCTTTCTACGTATATATTGCTTAATACAATCACCTGGATTGCAAATGAAACATGCATTCCGGGAAAGTACACAAAACATTGTATATGTATACAGCATATTTAGAAACGTGTGTAGTTAACTACAATGCTATCGCTTTTCGTGTGTACGGATAGAAATGTTATAAAAAGGAGGTATTTTCAGCAAAGCTGTCATGGAACTAATCTATAATTAGAGACCTAGCAAGAATTAAATACATCGTAAGTGTATTAAAGGCGTTGTTGTGCAACAGAATTACCATTTACCCAGGATATCTGAATATGTAATGACCCTACTTCGGCTATATTTTCTTAGACGCTCAACTAACGGACAAAGATGCAGTTGTCCCGGGTTCACTTTAGTGCACTATACTCTGTAGCGTAAACATATCACTACAGCAGTAAAGTCTTTCAGAATACAAGATATAATGCTGTACAAAAGAAATATTTACGAGTAAAAATAAAGCAAAGTGTTAAATAAAAGATGAGACTAGAGATAAAATTGATTACATCGATACAAAAGCTGTTGAAAAAACTCATACTACGTTTCTGAAAAAAGAAAAACTATAATTCCAATGTCAAATCAACATAGCAAAGTTCAGTTGGAATCTTTCGTGAATGATGCACACTGTAAGTAAAATGGGCTAGAAAGGAAGAAAGAATCACTACATGGACTGGTATACAATGTACATAGACAGTCACAATTTATTTATGCGAAGAAAACAATGATTACACAAAGAGAGTAATATGCAAATGTAAGTATTTAGGCACCAAAAATAGATGTGTTGAACTGCAATTACAACATAATGCAAGAATTACGACTTGATATTAATCAACTTGTACCCAAAGCTTGGAACTGTCATGAGCAAGGCCATAATTATAACCGAACAATCGAAATCACACTAGCATTTAGCCTTACAGCAATATTGGTATTTCAAATGAAGAAATGCAGACATGTTAATATAAAGAAAAATGTAAGAATGCTGTCTAGTATACATAACAGGGAAATGTGTTTTGTGATTTTTGAGCACTTCATAGTTATGGAGATTAGTCATTTAAAGTCCATTTATTAAATTGTTCAAGCCTGTGATTCATTTATTGTAAATATGCAAATATGAGAGAGAATTGGATCACGATAAAAGTGGTCTCCGTTATGAATATATGAAAGAAGATGGTCAATCAGAGGTAGAGATTCTCCATGTATCGAAGTCGTCAGCAAATTTGTCAGTTGGTGCTTTAGACAGACATAATAAAAACATTTAAAAACGATCCTAAGTTATTTTGCTCTGTTCATTGATAAATTAAGTACCTATTTTAATTAGCATCAATATTTTTTTCAATGATTTAGGTGTTAATGTAAGATAAGATGTATAAAACGGTGATGGAAATGCGAACTGTTGGAGCAGAACGAAATTTAATTTCTCCGCATTACGGACATTATCAACTTACAAACAAATTGTAGTATTTTAATCTTAGTCAGATAAAAACTGAATCATAAGCAAACTGTGATTTGTGTCGTTGAAGAATGTCATATATCACCAGTTGGTGTAAGTCCAATTACCCACGAGAATGACAATTTCGAAATTATAAAGTTCCCAGTTTTATTGGCCAAAATGGATAATGTTAAGAACACGGTTGCACATGGTAATGTTTCTAGTCCTGGAGGCTTACAGTGCTTAACAAGATTACCCAAGTTTATGGGGAGTCTACCCCTTCTTTTGCAACAATCTTATATTGGGAAAAGGAATTCCTGTGAGACTGAGACAGTTAAGAAGATTACTTGACTTCTGCCGAGGAGACTGGTTAGGGTGGTAACAAGACGTTGATTCCTAAACATCGGATATCAATGAACTGTTAACAAGGTGGAAGGAGTGTGTGGGGTTCGAAAGGCTACGGGAATATTATATGAAAAATACAGCAGGCGTGAGAATCAAAAACCTTTGATATACCCTCATAAACGACTTGTTTTGAAACATGGGATCATAAACGAAACCGCTAAACAACCACAAACTTGCATTCCTCGATACACCAGTAGTAACAAGGTATGGTAATCATTTAGAGGATTATTAAATTTCAATTTATATTGATCTGATGAATCTGTTGCTCACAACGCAGATTCTATGAAACGTTTGCATTTGTCTAAAACAAAGGGTGAATGAGATACGTTTGATTAAAAATTACGCCATTGTAATTATAAAGACAGGGGTGCCGTTTTTGCTTTTGTTACCACAACTTCAATCAATTCAGACTCTTACAAAATGAAAACAAAGATTTACCCAACCATTTGAGTATGTATCATAATGCATTTTGTTATGATTTATGCCAAAATAAACTAGAACACATATACATCTGATTCACATTTTAATGCATATGTTCGACAGAAGTTTAAATCTCTGTCAAATGATTATTTAAAGTATATAAGCATATTTTTATCTATATGTTTATCATTTCTCCAAGTGAGCTGGACACATATTACCTAAAGTGATTTTCAGTGACAAAAAGCATTACACTAACAACAGTTATGTCAGGAACCATTGACTGAATCAAAATCATGAATACCAGAATCAGCACATGTATACAATATGATTATATATAGCAGAAATTTTAGAAATATTGCTATTGCAACTGTAGTAACAATACGTACATACAGACAAGGAGACTTGGAAATGGGAAAAGGACGACACACATGTTATACAATCACCTGGCTTATTAAATTACATTGTTTTTGATAAATCTATTCTGTAAGTATGCAATGTGCATCTACGGACTTCGCTGTCGAAATACATATTAAAGAATTTGTCTTTTAGGAGGCCAGGGGGAGCATTCATTCATGGACACTGCAATAACGAAATAAAATTGCAAAAGTACTACATGTATCTAATTTCTATTTCAACATAGAAATAAGTTCCCTCCGTACACTTTGATTATCATTTTTTGCATAAGTAATCTTTGTCTAATCATCATAGTTTATACAAACTAGATTTAGGAAATGAGAATGCTATAATCCCACTTAATAGCAGAAACAAATGTATTCACTCAAACTTACATAACTGAGCTCGAATCTGGAAAAGGGTCCCTTATAGCATTTGAGTCAGTCACATTTCAATATCAGTGCATGCTTTTAGTGAAGACAGGCAGACATCCATGCTGCTATATTACAATTGCAACAGGTCATTAAGGATGTAGAGGAGAACAGCAATAGTTACTGATCAGACTGCGTGTATACGCAGGCTGATTTGTAACCATATTTGGTTCAAGAGCCTTAAGAGACCTTTTTTCCGTATCCTGACACATTATATTGTACATGCAGATCTATTATATTGAGTTATGATTGGATATATATGAAGACCAATATATCCGACGAAGAGAGTTTTTGTACTATATATGACAAAAGCAGCAAATTATTTTGTATATCCATTGTATCATTGAATAGGGGATTCTCATGTTTTACTTTGGTTGCTACATGATGTACATTATATATCGTATAATCGTATATTGGCATTGGGCTATATTTTGTTGCGTAAAGTGTAGCTTCATTTTTTTCATCTGGTCATTCAATTTAGTTACGAACCGTCGAATATTGTCCAATTGTATAATATTTCCAGTAATTATTTTCTAATTTGCATTGATTGGACATTCAACTGAACATATAAAGCCCTTCATTATTTTTAAATGTGAAAATGCTATTGAGTTCAGCATTCTTTCAGTAGGCCTAACGTAAAATTCTCCATTTCATATTCATATAACATATATATGCATGAAATAGTCACCTAAGAGGTGATCCAATTGTTTTGGATAAAAACACAGTGTTATCAATAGATTAGCAACAGCTAGAAGCATTAAAACACTCATACTATGCGTTTTAGTTTTTAGGTACGAGCATTTCAGGGTCCGAATCGACCAAATGTTTTTGTCTTATGGGTGGTTCCAAAAAAAATGCCTCCTTTTTAATAAGAGAGAATAACTTTATGGATTTGGCACTAAAATAACTGAATTATGCACCAGAATGTGTATCTTGTAGTTCTCTATAAGTGTGGAAAATTTCATACCTCTATCACAAGCCATTCAAAAGTTATGAGCAAAAAAGGTGGTCAAAATGTCACAAGTGAAACACTTTTTGCGTGACATTTTGAAATTACTCCTCAATTCAACATTGGATTTTAAATGCACCTATGGCTTTACTAGTATAATTTTCTTTGCAGTAAAACTTTAACATTTAAGCTTTAAGAGAGACTGGTTTTTATGGTAATATGGTGTGATATATTCACATATGTTGATATATCGTGAGCATACCCCTTGAACTTAAATTCATGTAAATTTTCCAATGGTTAGCATTGCAAGTGTCATATTTAAGCTATTATAAAATATATGGCTAAAAGAATGGTTTTGATATAACTGATATTCACTTAGCTATGATGTAAATCTCACGAAGTATCAGAAATATAAAAAATCTTAACATGAGACACAATTCATTAGAGTATGGTGGAATTGTCACAAGTGAAACATTTGGCGTTTCAGGTGTCAGTATTTTGTTAATCATTGGTAGATTTATCTTCTTTTACTAGTTTCTAGATCCAGTAGGTTTAAAGAAAATCTGGAAAGAAGATCAATAAATAACTTGAGGTAATAGCTTCACCATCTGAGTTTTTTGGCCGTCACAAGTGAAACGCTCTTTTGGCACCTTAATTAAACACATGTAATTTGAGTTTTTCCAAAAGATTTACAGTTTTCTTTCTTTCTAATTATTCAAATACAGTAAAATCTCTCTATGTCGAACTTCGTGGGACCTACGAGAAAACTTCGACGTATAGAATGTTCGACGAAGAGATATTTTGGAGACAAGCGGCCGTCATCGCTTATATGGGCACTTCACGTCATGTCGGTCGGAGTTGCTGGATATCCCCCCCCCCCTCCCTCCGTGTTGACCCGGGTCCTTTACCAAACAAGTCCTGCGTGGAATAAGCGTTAGATGTTTCTGTAGTCATTGTGAAAACCAAATCATCGTTGTAAATGCAAAACATCGTACCTCGTTTTTGGAAGATTTTTAAGGGGAAAGAAAAAAAGTTACTTTTTCCAAACTGAAAGGTTTACTTGATATTTGGACATATTGTTCACTAATAAGGTGCCATTAATATTGATCAGTAGCCTAAAATAAGTCAAAACCTTCAAGAATTCTCTTAACTGGGCACCACAATTTTTTACTTTGTAAATCGCAAAAATCTACATCCGAGGTTTCGCACTTACACCGACGAAATGTAACGCTGTATACAATTTCCCGGGCCTTTTTATTTTAAAATCATCAAATCACCCACTTTTTACATCCTCAACACTAATTAATACAAAAGAATCAAACACAATCAGGTAAAAATCAATATTCGATAAAGGTAAACACCTGTTTTGACGGCTAGAGTTGACGGGTCGAAAGGTGTGAAAAACTGACTTGATTGCACTTATCATCGTGTAAGTTTGAGGTTCGTCGTATACAGGTGTGAATGTGTGCAAATATAGGTGGTTGGACTTCGAAATTGGTTCGACGTAAGGAGGAAGTTCGTGCAAGAGAAAACGACGTATAGAGGTTGAAATATATAGAAATAAAGAGCAAAAGAATCGGGACTTGAAAATTACTTCGACGTAGGGAGAACTTCGGCTAAGGGAGGTTCGACATAAAGAGATTTTACTGTATGATAAAGGAATAGATTTAATACAATTCTAACCATGAAAACTTATTCAAGAAAAAATATTTTAAGAAAAACATTGAAATTTTTCAATTTTGTGATTTTAGACTAGCATATTTTATTTGTGTGACATGTAATGTAAGCATATTTACCACCAAATGATAGTTTAGGATATTTATTTTCTGAATGTAATTAAAAGCACAAAAAGAAAAACATGCAAGAAATATTGTACACAAGTATTGTAACTTACTATAAGTGTTTCACTTGTGACAAAAATTACAAAATTCTACTTTTTTTGCACAATTCTTTTTTATTTCTCTCAGACAAGATATATATTGAAAAGACAGTAAAGGCCCGAAATAAAATGTATCATTTGAAGGATTTCTTACAGAAATATTAGTGAAAATAGCAGGTATTTAAGCTCAAAGGGATTCTTTAAGAAAAAAAAGAGAAAAACTAGTAAATCAGAAGATAAGGGTGGTCCTAACTGGCTTACCTGACACCGACATGCTACATGGCATCAAGGTCATCAATAAAGAATATATTGGAATGCAGAATAAGAACAAATTTATGTAATAAACAGCAAATTTGTCTGATTCAAGGGCACTTATTTGTCTAAAACGTCACAATGAGATTCCTAGCAGACCAAAAAATCAATCTCATCAGAGGTCTTAGGCTTACAGATGTTTGGCTTGATTTGTCAATATCAATTTTCTGGATACTATAGTGCAATCAAAGTAAAAGGGAGAAATTTGTCATTCTAAGGGCAAATAACTTAAGATACTTTCATGTCTGATAGTTCTAATCAGGCCATATATCAAACTTATCCAGGATCTGGTCACTAATTTTTGTCAATAACTTTTTTTTTCTTGATCATCACTTGACATTATTTGAAGTTAGAGTAAAACAACATTTTGTCTCAAATATTGTAATGATAAACTTTTAATGATAATTTGTGTGTACTTGTTTCTCCAAGGTTTTAATGTCAACACGTTACATAGAATTATTTTCTTATTGGCCTATTTTGTGGGTGCTAGAGCAAAAACAAAATTATAAAAATATTTTGTCAAAAATATGTGCCTTTAAGTTAGGATATGTGTTTCTTATAAGGCTGAAAGTTTAAATCTTTTTGGAACTTTTTGTAATTTAATATTAGGTCCAATTTTTGACTTGGTTAATACTCCCTCATGCTAGAGTCTTGGTGAAATAAAGTCAAAAACATAAGTTTTGTGTAAGCCAATGGTTCAAATTTCATGCTTTTCAGCTCTGATCAAGCCAGAATTGTCAAAGTCCACCAGATCTCAGACTCATAGTCAAGCAAATCTTGAATGATCAATATCTATGATTGCTAAATTACAGCAAAGAGAAATTTAATTGCCGATATGTGTTATTGCAGCAGTGAAAAAATGTAAATTCTGTCGTAATGTGAACTCAAGGGCCCATAACTCAGGAAGTGCTACATTTATCATGCTGAAAGTGAAAGTTCAGTCAGACTCAAAGTTCAGCTGATCAGAAATCTCAATATGACCAAATATTCCAAGTTTAGTCTAGATTTCTCAATATTTAATGGTGCTACAGTGAAAACAGTCAAAAACAGCAATTTTGTCAAACTCAAGGGCAAATAACTCAGGAAATGCAAATAAAAACTGGTCAAAAGTCAAACTCTTTTAAGATCTTAAAGTCACAAACATTTTGTTTCAGTTTTGTCTTGATAATATTCAATGTAAAGGAATTCTAGATTGACTTCACTGAAATTGTCACAAGTGAAACACATTCTGTGAAAACTTTGGCCACATAGTAACTTCAGTCACCCTGGTCCAATTCCTTTGTAATTTAGCATATGATCTGAGAAAAGTCATAAGTCTAATAAAACTTACTTGTTTTTGCTGTAAGATGTGCATTTTTTCGTACAGAAAAACTTTTGTAAGTACACATGTAAAAAATTGGGCCAAATATTCAGGAAAATAACTTGAAAAACATAAATAAGCATGTTATCTTTGAAAGATTTGTTTGAAAACATGTATTCACATATCCCTCATTAATAGCAGTGGAAAATTTTCATACTCTTCTTGATATTTGACTTCAGATATTGAGTCAAAATAATCTAATATCAGTGAAAATTTGATTTCAAAATTGCTTAAAATCTAAAAATTTTAGTATCTTGCTCATTTTCTACCCTAAAACCATTACTAGTTTCTCAAAATTCAACATTTCCTGGATCAAATACAGTAGAGAAAACTTTGATGAAATGGGTTTGAATTTCAACCCCCAATGTCACGCTTTTGCTGCATTTTTTTTGGAACTACCCTTATACAGCTTTTTCCGAGTGTTTTGTGTCACGAAACTGGCCTGAATCGATCAATACGCATTTGAAAATATATTTAAGTGTAAAAACATGTAGCCACTTGCATTTCTGCTTCAAAGAATTGAAAAATTCACTTGAAAAAAGTGTGCATGTCGTTCGGTGTAGGGGCCGACAAATTGCCTTCTATTTCACAGCCTACAGAGGCCTCAAACCTGGGAACCGATTAAATAGTACTCAAAAATAGTGTTTTAAGAATATTTTGGTAGAGAAAATAATCACGACAAGCCTTTTGATACATCACACTCTTCCAAAAGAAATCGCACCTACTGTCCCATTTGTGGACATGTGAAAATGGGGTAGGTTAAGAAAACGGCGATTTTCTCAGCATAAGCTACCAATTTCAGACTGCTATCATATCAATTAGTTAACTACATATATCAAGCTGTTCAGAAAGTGCAATAAGAATTACTCCCTCCGAGTGGTACCAAAAAAGTGTCTGGCTCATGGACTATAACAGTTTTTATTCCAGCACAGACGCGCACCTGCCAGTAATACCCGAAAGGGGAGTTAGGCAGTATATATAGATAGATAGATGATCTTTTAATTGTGTCCAAATTAAAGTCGAACGTCTATAATGTGCATTGCCTAATTATTAATACATGTATGTGATGTTTGTTATCAGTTGTTTGTTGATTGTTTGTTAATTATTGGCATAATTATATGATTGTGTCCTATTAAAGACGAACATTTGCAATGTGAATTGTCTAATTTTTAACAGATGATCTAATTGATCGTTAACAGGGTCCAAGAAATGTCAAATTTTGCAATCGTCCTGCAGGACGAGTAACTTACAAAAAACACTCGTCCTGCCCATGCCTTTACTCGTCCTACAAATGATTCGCCGGGTTTACTCTAATCTGGTCCATTATCCAAACATTTCATGGCGCTGTGCATCGCCCCCGCCTTGAAAAAAGGAATGAATATCTTTTCCTGACATGATTTTTGACAGCCAACAAGACGAAATTTATTAAATTGACGTCATGGAAAAGGAATGATAAATGCCAGTGACAAAATCCGGCACCGTTTTATCAGACTTCGTTTTTCATTGATATGCAAAAAATATAACAGATAAACAAGTGATTCGGTAAAATCTGGGGCAAAATACATTTTAATTTGCCGTTTATAAAACAATCAGCGTTATTAAGATTCCGAAAGCTGTTATTTAAAAGTTGAGAACTAAATCTCCGATACCGGATTATATCACACCATCTGAGGTTCTGGCATGATCGAAGTTCTAAAATAACAGAAAGAAGAATAACTAATTGATAGCTATATTCAAAGCAGACGAAATATACTGACAAAAAGTATTTTCGCATGAAGATTTTTTCTTCAATGGATGATCAAATGATTTTATTGTTTTCAGTTACACTTATAATATGGAAAATTAATTATTTCTTGCTGAAATTTTCACTCGTCCGGCAGGACGACCGTGACTACATTTTTTACTCGTCCTTACCAATTTTCACTCGTAAATACGAGCGGACGAGTGGATTTCTTGGACTCTGGTTAATTTGTCTAGCATTACAATAATGAATTTGTTACATGTATATTGTAATAGACATTTCTTTAATTGGAATAACCGCTTTAATCATGGTCAATTACTGACAAAGTTTAGTTATGATGATACATATTTTTGTTACTTACCTGAAGATAAAAGGTTGGGGGTTTTTTTCGGTTTGTTTGCCTAATTAGTAATTGAAAGACCAGATTGTGGTAAGTCTCCGCAGGATGTCCGATCATGTACAAATGTACGTGAATCACGTAAGATCAACAAAAATCGCGTACTACTTTTTCACCAAAAACGTCCAAGAACGTACGCAAAATGAGTCCCTTATCATGTATAAAAATAAGATGATAATCTTCCCTGTTGTTCACGAAAGAAAAACGAGTTTGCTAGCCGAGTAATAAAATCGAAACTGCCAAATTCGGTCATTCGGATCTCTCTATTTTTTCCAATAATCTTACTTTACCAAGATGCTGCGTTTTTGCGATTTTATTCAACCAAAACGCTTGAAACATAAAGCGTCTGCAATTCTGCATGATCATGGCATCTAAACAACGGAATCACTAAACAACAGACTGGATTTTTTAATTTCAAATGTACGCAATCAGAAAATAAACATAAATAGGGGGAAACAATGAATGAATCACTCAGTCTGGACTATCATCCACTGTTGAATCTAAAATAAGTTCATGGCTCAGCCAGTTCGGACGGAGAAAAGGGAACAGTGCCGATAAGAAGCTCGGTTGAAAATACCTACGAGATCATAGACACAAAATTGAAGATGGATACTGTAATTATTCTAATAAACGCCCGGGCGTTTATTAGAAAAGTGCTGAATAGAAAAGTTGGGGTGGGCGTTTATTAGAGGTATTCTAATTTTGTTAGTCAAAAGATTCGAATCAAATGTCAATTCGTGGACTTGAAGTTAATCAAGTAAAAGTTTACTGAGTTTTGTTTCAAGGACTGTAAAATGCAATTTTCTGACGAAAGTCCTTCATTGCAAACAGATTGGGCGACAGGAAATCCATTCTTTCATTGCTGTAGGAAGTGATCTTTGTTTATGACTTGCATTATTTTAATCCAGAATCGGGGGATGGGCGTTTATTAGAATCACCCTTTCCTGCTTAAATTGTGGTTGAAATATGCATATTTTCAGCTGAATTTTGGGGGATGGGCTTTTATTAGAATATGGACGTTTATTAGAATAATTACGGTATTTGTGTTCAAAATTCAAAAAGGTTTCGGTAACAGTATTGTAAATAAGTTGAAAACTGCATTAGGCTTCTGAAAACATTCCAAATTTGATTGATTTGCAGGTAATTGAAAGAACAAAACCCCTCAACCCTTTCCAAGAACTAGTTTGGATAAAGATGACATTGAGGAAAAACAGGAGAAACTTCTGACAATCAGCAAATGTATATATTCATATTTTCATCAAACCCTATTTTGTAGGTAATGATTGGGATCCAATGAGTAGCAACAAACAACATGCAATTTGGATTTGATTAAACAAACTCAGGGTGCTTTGCCATTCAAAACAATTAATTTAAATGTAGCCTGCTGTGGTATGTGGTAAATTTGGGAATGAATTATACTAACAAAATTAATGTTAATTCATATAAATACAATGATGAAGTCTAAAGTGTTTCCACTGTTTAATATGTTTAATTCTACTTCATCACAGAGTCAACAAGTAAAAAATTGCTGTAACGTACAGCAAAATGAATTGTATCGCGCTTAAAGAATTATACCAAAGTAGTGAATAAAATGGTACAAGTGTCTGGTTAAGTCAACATGCAGTGAAAACCGAAATAGGATTGCATGTCTGCATATGCTGGTGCTAGTCTATAATTTCCATTTTTGTGTGTTCAGCCAGATTATACATTAATTAAACAACATAGGAGGGGAAGTAAGCAAATACAAAAGTGTTAAATGTTGCAGTTGAATAAATGGCGATTAAAATTAACTTAAACAAGAAAGGAAACCGAATATTTCAGCAAGGAATTAGGGCCAAGGTGGTCCTGAATCGTTTCTTCGTGAAATTATTTTTTGGAAAAAAAGAAGGAAAAAAGACACACAAAAAAATGAAAGTGCACCATAGTAACCACAGTTCACTATGAAATTATTTTTCGAAAAAAAAAAAAAAAAAACAAAACAAAAGAAAACAAAAACAATTCGAAAGGCCCCATGCAAGGAAGATTCCTGTTAGTTTCCTATGTTAGAAGATTCCTGTTTGAATCTTGATTGAAACTGGCCTAGTAATTTTGGAGAAGTTTTCTCATGAACGCACGCCGGAAACAGGACCGTGGCATAAGCCCCGCTAGCCTTTGGTCAGAATAGGTAAAAATACTTTAATTAAATAGAAAAAAGTACTTGTTTATCCATTAGCCTTCTGAATATAAAAATCGTATCAAGTAAATTTTCCAAACCGGAACATTTTGACCACTTTAGTTTATTTGTTCTTCGTATAATCATTCAATAGAGAACAGACTGTGTTGAATAGATCAGAGTGCATGCTAATCTTAGTCTATGGAATCTAAAAATGCTTTGATAACAGCAGGAATAGGAAACGTTTATGATAACAGACATAGATGAACGAACGCACAACAACCTCAATTCCACGGATATGATCCTTATTACTTTTGTCCGGCGGAGCAATACATTAAATATAAAAAAGAGAAATACAGAAATGCCATATAAAGTGACAACTACCAGCCGCTAAAATGAAGCCAAATATATAAGGAATGTTTAAGTACAGCTCTCTGTAAAAATCATGCAAAATGGCATATTTCGTGCTACATACACTATCACCAAAAATATCATTTTTGTAAAAAATCAATAGATAATGACATAAATAAATGCTATATAGCTCAAAAAGTCTATCCTTTAAGGATTGGTGGAATGGTTAACATTTTAATTTTTATTTGCTTTTACATAAAATATATAGTAAAAGTGGTGTTTTTCAGTGGATCTAAAATTGTAAAACCCAAGCAGATATCCAATTTAAACCTTCATAAGTTGAAAGATGATATTTTGGTGTTTTATCTGGTGTTTGTACTTTTTTGTGCAAATTTGTGATATTAGAGTAATTCAGTTAGAAAGATGACGAAATTACAGTAAAATGAGCATCCCAGTCTACAATTCCAGTCTAATTCCAGTCTAATGGAGTTACTTCCCCTGAAACCAATGTCAACAAAAATGGCTGCCTCCTGTCAACTCAGATTCATTGTGACTGTATTTTGGTACATCGCGTGGAAAATATGACAAATTTTGAGAGGAAAAGTTATTCTTTTTAAAGAACAGCGATATAGATCAGTGCATGGCCACCTAAAATCGAACAGGGAATATCATTAAAGGGAAATTTACTCAATCTGCAAGCTGAAAAAGGCATTGCTAAATCAGCTGAACTTAGGGGCGGATTTTCGAACTATAGTAGACTGCCCTGTTTGCCATAGATACCAATTTTTATTGGATTGCGACCAAAGAAGCGATTTTGCTTTCCAAAATGTCGGAGAAGGTCAAGCTCATGTGTCACAGGCAATGTCTCGGGTACGAATAAGCCCTTATAAACAGATTGGATTGAATGAAGTTTTATGTCCCACTCAACTACTAAGGTCACATGGAGACGGGACCTCGGTTTAAAAAATCTCAGCCAAAAGACTGGATCCGACCAGCGACCCTGTGTTTCAAGTCTAGCGTGTTACCACTGCACCACCTCCGTCCCTCCCAGAAGAACAGAGGATTTGCAGACAGGGGAGTTTAGGCAGTATATAGAACTTTAGACAGGAATATTTCTGATGAGTTTGGCAATGGTTAGTATTTTGTCACGACTTCTTCAAAAATTGGACTTTAATCTCCTACCATTGAAGCAGTAAGGGACTTCAGGTTTGCAGTATGTCTGTGTGTCTTTCAGGCCAATCAATTAGTTTTCCATACTTTTTATGGGGCCCAAAAAAATTTTCATGCTCCCCCGAAAAATATTGGGAGAGCATATAGTTGCCTAGCTATCCATCCATCTGTCGGTCCATCCACAGCCAACACTGCGTTCAGTAAGTTAGCCGTTTCATTCGGAATACTCGGTCAATTCTGTTAACCCTTTCCCAAACAAGACCTGGTTTTGACGTCCCCAAAAGAATTGGCTTGGGAAAACATTAAGACAAAAGAAGAAACTGCTGATAACCAGCAGTTTCTCCTTTTGCCTCAATGTTTTCTGTGCTATATTGTTCACAAATTTTACCTATACAAACACCCATTTTGTGATCTGCAGCAGCTTTTGAATCAAACCACCCAAAAATTCGTCGTTAGGGAAAGGGTTAAATTTGGGTCAAAGAAGTTGCGAAAATTGGTAACGTTAGCTAACAGTTTGTGTACTGAACGCAGGGCAGATCTCAGCAATCAATGGATTATGGACCAAATTCAATGAAACTTATAATGTGAACTCTGTGTGATAATCCCTATAGGGACTGCATTCTCTGTTTCTCAAATTGAGGCTGTGTCACAGAAAAATTATAGTTATCATAACTCAATGACCAGATATTATCAATTAATTAATTTAAAAGTAGCTATACATCTACTTTCATTTCACTTCATGTCTTTTATTTTCAGAATGATGAATAGGGTTCTGGTTCAATTTTATCAAGTAAACAGTGACATAATTTTGGTCAAACAGTAGTATTTTGCTGATGTAATTCTAAAACCCCGCAACTACAGCTTAATTGAAGCTGTAGTTACAAGATTTTATAAAAACATAATGGTAAACCTAGTCTGTCTTTGCACAAAATTCATTTTTATTGATTATCATTGACTATGTTTGTCTCTTTTATTTTGCAGAATGATGAATTCGTTATTATTGGCTATAGAGGAAGAATGAATTTTGATTCAGGACCCTCAAATGAAAAGATAATGGTGAGAATCTTCAAAGAATATTTACTAACATGGAATGTTATTTATCAATATCTAATGTTTGACAAAATGTCCAACATCCCCCCCCCCCCCCCCCCCCCCGATTCCCCTCTAGATCTGCCCATGCAACATCTTTGACTTTGGATCACTCCAAAATTTGTTGTTTGGTAATATGTTTTGAGTTTCAAAATGTTTTTGTTGTACCGGTCGATTAACTTTTTTAAGAAATTGAATATTTCTAGACTGCTCTTAATTAAAAAAAAATTATAGATCTGGGAAATAGTTATGTCTAATATTATAATGTTATTATATGAAATGTGTTATGATAGCACAGAAAATATTGAAGGAAAAGGAGAAATTGCTGATTTTCAAGAGGATCACCCGAAAGATTTGATTAACTCCATATGTATTGCCTTTGAAATAATGTTGTCTGTCACACCTTTGAATTTTAGACCACCTTAGAATTACCGTATTCTGTTCGAGAAAGGGCTGATAAAATATTTCAATTTCTCTATTTTTCAGTCGCTGATGTACACCAAGTTGCAGTTTTGGACTTACAGTGTTGAATATAGACATGTTATAATTGTTTTTACTAGAAGGACTGATCTTGACTTTATGTTGATATATACAACAAAGCAGATTAATTTTGTTACAAATTGGATTTGAAGATTTGAAGAGATGAAAATTGTAATCTTGTGTAATATTTTTATCTTATGTTATTCTTTGTATACTTGCCCATTCTTTGCCACAGACAATGGTTTAAACATGAATAACTCTTTCTGTGATGACCAGATTTAGACTGATCCAAATTGAAAGATGTCGCAGACAACTTTATCAATGTAATGTAAACTACACTGTATAGTATTTCTGCCCTCTGATAAAGAAAACATATAAAGTAAACAAAGGAGAAAATAATTGTAGTCAGCTTTGTTGTCTTTTGCCAAAATGTCCAAAAAAGATCTTTCTACTTCAAAGAACCCTACAAGGGTTGTTTGAGAAAGGTGAAGTTGTACCTTTTTCAAACAACGATACTTGATGTGCCAAAAGAACATGTTTTGAAAACGTTGAATGAAAAGAGAATAATGACAGAAACAAATGGGCATTCTTTAAGGTATATGACCCATCATTAGCACCAAAGAGCCAGAGGCGAATTTGAAAAGTGTCGGTATTTCTTAAACTGTATTACTTTTCCATTCCAAATACAAACATATGTAACATCTCATAAGCATTTTGTATGGTTTAGAATTTTGAATTAATGCATACAAATGGAAATATTTGACTAAAATGTTCAAAGTTACCTACCTTGCATATGAATATAGAGTGAAATAATATTTCGAAACTATTTTATTCTTTTAGCATAATCCGGCATGATGAATAAACTTATGTGAAGTGTATTTACAAATGTGTGCAATTTGATGCATTTCATATGGATAGACGGTGGCGTTTCTAATGATGGGCTGTATACCTTAAATCAATCTTGATCTTGATGAGTATTCTTTAGATTTAGATATATAAAATCTTGACTGCTGTGTTCCTAATGCTTCATAAAATTTATGTCATCCCCTCATCTAAATTCCAGAATAAAACAAAAAAAAATTAACAAAGAATGGAACACTCCGAGTCATGGAACACTGCAATTTGATTTATCATTGTGATTGCAACTTCCAAAAAAATCTGTGTTTAACCCATTCCCACATAAATTTTTAATGGTGCATTTTGTCACCCTGATAGATATGGGCTTTGGTAAAGCATTGTTGAAAACGAAGAGATCGCTTGTGACAAGCACTTGTTTCATTTCCCACACTGTTTTCCACCCAGAAAACCAAAACAATGTTTGGTTAAAAACAGAAAAAAGAGTTGTCTATGTAGAACAGAGCAACATATAAGGGAGGGGGGGGGGGGGGGGGCAGGGAAAAGGTATTCTAAATTTTTCAAATCCAAACCCTATGTTGTTCTGTCCCTCCGTCTGTCCGTCTGTCTGTCTGTCCGTCCGAAACTCAACATTGTCCCTGTTGTGGGTACTCATTTGATTTGCCTTAGTGGGACAATACAATCAGTTCCCACAGTATGTGGTTTGATGAACAGTAAATGAAATGTTTCATTTGGAAAAGCCACCTATTTCTCTTATTTGTAGCTCTTGAGAAGTTAGCTTGCCCTATGCATTTCCCAAACTAGACCTTGTTTTGACATCTCTTATACAAAACGCCTGAGATAAATGAGAAAAAAGAAGATATATGTTAATATATACAACAATTTCTCCTTTGTCTAAAAAATTTCAATGCATTATTTAAACAAAAACCCATTCTTTATTGCCTGTAATTTTTGTGAAATTAGCAGCTTTTGTATTGGTCTAATCTAAAAATTGGCTTTTAGATTTTTACAGCATTATTTATTGACATGGATAACATTTTGAGGAAAAGAAAATGGAGATGGAGATATATAGTCCAATTTGGTGTCAATTTATGAACTATTTTACCACTTTTCATTTTATAAAAATTGTTACCATGGTAACCAAAACTTTAGATCTAACATTATATGTATTTTATATTAAAATTGTAACATATGGTATAAACTTTTAGATATAATAGGCATTTCTAATTGACATCATGGTTTTTAATAGAAGTGAACAATTGTCACTGAAAAAACAGTCGATAAATAGTTATTTTCTATAACAAAAGCAGCATAAAAACTGGTGATTAGATTTGTTTGTGGTTTCCTTGGCAACCATTTCTTTATAAAAATTGAATTTTCATAACAAATATTTCTTGCAAGAGGAAGAAAGACAGACCAAAATGGTGTCAATTTATGGACTATTTGACCACTTTTTTCAATTTATAAAATATGTTACCATGGTAACCAAAACTTAAAATCAAATAGAAATATGACCCTTTGAAATTAAGGATGTCATATTTACTAATTTGTATGTGTATCAATCAAAAAAATTAATTTTTGAAGATTAAATGGTGTAATAATGTATAAAAATCATTGACTATGGATTTTTCAAAAATTGAATTATCTCCCTTTAATGATCGGAAAATGTAAAAAAATGAAAAAAATGCACAAAAAAGTACATACATAGCAATATTCTCTGACATTTTGGGTTCTTATATTTGTAAATGACTTGATAATATTAGCTTGGGTTTTACTAGATTTTTTTGGTTGAAAATGTCTTTTTTTGTAAAAAAATGAAAATTTACTCATTTTGGACTTAATTATCTCTGATTTCGATTTTTCCTGGAAATTGTTTTTATGCTACAACTGTAAAGTACATGAAGGTGCTATATATATGCCAATAACTTGTATCTATTCCTTTCCTTTGTTTTTGAAAATAAACATTGAAAATTAACCCCAAAAGCCCCCTTTTTGTCTGAATTTGAATTACCTCCCTTTTTATTCCTTAATAAATGTTGAAAAGCTTGTGTGAATTCGACTTAAAATCATTCTAAATAATTGTTCAATAGTTAAATGACAATATTTCAGAGTTGTTTCTTAATTAGTTTTCTTCAGAATGGAGTTATTTAAGCTGAAAATATAGGAAAAATGCCATTTTTCAAGAAAAAAATCGTATAAAAGTCGTTGCCATGGTTACCGGAATTTAATTTTTGATTTTTTTTCAACATTTTTGCAAAACTAGAGACATATTACACCAACCTACCAAATATCAATAAAATCCGTTGACCCCCATGTAGCAGTGATTGCATGATTTTTACAGAGAACTGTACTTAAAATTTAAGCTGTAACACAATACAAATATTACCATGAATATGTCTCAATAATTCACCCGGCAGATCATCTCTGCCAGGTCATAAATCGGGACCTATATTTGTACTTATCACACGCAAAAAAAAAACAACACAAAGAACGAGCGACACATACGAGGAGATTTCAGGGTGCCCAGTAACCTATAAATACCTATAAATACCTATATTATCCTATATTTTTGGACCTTACCTATAAAAACCTATAAATTCACCAATTTTGCCCCAAATACCTATAAATACCTATATTTTTGTGTTTTGGCTAAGCAAGTATTACGAAATTATAAATGTTTATGATTTAAAAGTAACTATTATAGGAATATATACAGTAGATTCAGCCAATTTCAATCTGAAGTGGCAGGGAAAGACATTATGATGATAATCATTCTTGAAGAAGCATGTATGTTTGTTTGTCATCTGTTACTGGTATTGACAATTTCATTCAGTGGATAAGTTTCCTTTTATGAACAGTAAAGTTCAAAATTTATAATCTTATGTTAGCATTACTTATGGGCAAGTGAATTATAATTGATTTATATAGATGCACAGAAAAATATCATACCTTGAAACATGACAGTGTGGCTTCTGACATACAAAGCTAAGTGTGACTTCCTGTCCTTAAGTTATCACATATTCTGTACCAGTCTTCTATTAAAGCTGGGAAGATAGAGAATGGTATCTTTTTTGGCACTCACTGTTAATTACTTAAGGCCAAATTTAGGTGAAACATTTTAATTTTCATCTTGCTGTCACAGATACTGATTGAAATTTGAACATGAAGTTGCTTGTCTTCTTATGTTTGCTCACCGTTGTCATCAATCTGTCCATCTCTCTGTCTGTCAACAATTACACAAATCTCCCAATCCATATGGCCTTGCCATAGAGTCTTGAAATTTTGTATTTACCATCATCCAGAGGCCCATTACCTAAATATTTTAAATTATTCTGGAATCATGAAAATTGGCCCTACATGTATGTTCTGGGGTACCATATTTCATATATGGACAAAGAAGGAAGTCTTCTGCTTCTAAATAATTTGGTTTGTGGCTATGAAACTGGTATGTAAAATTGTCTTATGGCCCTCTACCAAAATACTTATTATTACAAATGTGGTACAATGAAAACTGACCCTATGTTGTGGGGTATCAGACAGAGAAGTAAATCTAGTACAATCTCATTCGCCATAACTTTTTTGCTTACGGCTTTGAAACTTGATGTGCAGAATTGTCTCATGGCCTTCTACTAATAAGATTAAAATCATAGTGGTACATTGAAAATTGGCCCTTTGTGTTGGGGTATCAGACTTGATATAGAGACAAAGGAGTAATTCTTCTTCTACTCCTGAATCTTGAGACCTAGGGCTTTGAATTTGCTGTGTGGAATCATCTCATGACCCTCTAACAATATCCTTCAAATTATTTTGGTACATTGAAATTTGGCCCCATGTTGCGGGATATTAGATTTCATAAGAGACATAGAAAGAAATTTTGCACAGTCTTCTACTCCTTTACTGTTTGGCCTAGGGCTTTGAAATATGGTGTGTAGAAATGTGTGATGATGGCCCCACTTCCAAGGCATTTCAAAGTTTTTGGTTCTATAAAATTTGCCTTATGCTGTATGATATCAGCTATTGACGACTTAAATTTGGTGTGTATCTAATGCCCTCCATCAAAATATTTCAAAGTTTTGTGGTAGTATGAAATTTGACCCAATGTTGTGGGATATCAGATTTCATAATTGAGACAAAGAACTAATTAGCAAATCTGGGGCAAACTTTCCCTGACAAATTATTTTGTCAGAGACCCTTATGTTAGTATTTTGCATGTATCATGGCAGCATGAATCTCTGCCAAAATTCTTCAAATTGCCTTCCTGCAATGAAAATTGGCTGGAAGTTGTGAGTCTGGGATGAAACTGAAGATATCATATTAAAGCCTCAATGTTGTCTAAGGAGAGCGATATTTGACCTTCTTGGCTTTCGTTTCCTGATATGCTTATGGTATTCTCTGAAACACCTTAGTGCTACTGAATATCCAGGACATAAAGTAATAGCTAATGGCTGCATTGTGTGTTTCCCATTTTATCCTAAAGAGAGAGAGAGAGAGATTGAAGTTGTTGGTGTAATGTTTAAAGTTTGAAGTAGACTTTTCTTGGTAGTAAAGGCAACCTATATTATCCTATATTTCTGGCCAATAGATACCTATATTTTTGGGACATACCTATATTTTTGACACCGAAAGTCACTGGGCACCCTGAGATTTATTAGAGTGTAACAAAAAGGCGGCGAATTGATTGAGCATAAAGTATCCTTTTGGACTGTTTTGAAATCCATCCAGTCAAAAACTGTTGAGACATAAAAATTGAGTTGTTCTTTTATGTGAAAACCCCTAACAGTTTGTAATTTTTAGAAAAAAAGTTTGAGAAAACCTATTTGTTCTACTAGTTATACACAAGCCTATTTAGTTCAGACGATCCCTTGAAATTAAGGAATCTAATCATCCAAAATTGTACATGCAGTGTTCATTCAATACTAAAGTCTTTAACGTGCTTTGATTTCTTAGGAAGCGATGCAGCGAATCGGATAGGCCATGGGCAAACCGAAAGTAGGAATTCACATCGTAATGCAATTTTGAAAAACGCTTGAGAAAACCCATTTGTTCTACTAGCAATACACATATCTAGTCAGATAAGACGATCCCTTGTAACAATGCAAGTTGACCAGTCCAAATTGAACATGTAGTGGTCATTCAATAGTAAGGTACTTCTCATTCTTTGATTTCTTATTGTGATTCGAAATGGTATGCATAAATGCGTTGCATTTAAACGGTTAGGAAAAATACATGTCCACCATGGGCAAACCGGAAGTAGGGACTTTCCATTGCTATGTAAAGTATAAAACTATACTAGAATTTTGTTTACACGAATTTTCAGCGTGGTCTGAGATTAAACGAACTTCAATGTATACTTATAGTACTGCTTGAAAAATCATACAGTGTAAACAGTTTATGGGTAGGTTATATATACGACTTTCAAGTACAAATAATTATCCCTCATGACGTAATTTCTAAAATTAGAATATGTATACCACAATATGTATCGCGCCATAGGCGCGATACAATAAATGGAAGAATTGTCTAAATTTAGCGTTAGTTTTCTTGTACCCCCTATTTATTTTTTGTACCCCCAACTTTAACCACCAAGAGGTACAAAAACCCCCAGTCAAAATTTTCAGTGGACACACTGCTCTGTAAGATCAAACCTTACAGAAAAGGAGGGAAAAAACGCAAGCAATAGCAGTTTCTCCTTTTCTGTCCACTTTCAATAAGATAAAATAACGCAAACTTGTGTTCATTTTTTCATATCGGATCAAAGTAAAACACTAATTTAAAAATGTAATCTGACACTGCTGTTTATTGGGTCCGATGACAAACAGTAGACATTACTAACACAATATTTCACACATATTTTAGATGCAGTGTATATTGTGCACACCTATCTTAATCGTCCCGTGCTACTGATAATTGTTGACACGTGTCGACGCAGGTCAAGCCTATCCAAACGGCAATAGGCTATTTGAGGCTGTGTTATGTAGAAAGCTCTTGCTAAGTCTTAGAGAATTTGTAGATAAAATGTATTAATAAAAGTAAATAATGAGATAAAAGGAGAAAAATTGCCAACATTTTTTCATAACCATGCGATAAATTTTTCTTAATGGTAAATTGGCTAAGTAAAGTTTATTTATAATTATAAATTATATACATTGGTATAAAACATATTTATACCACTAAATCTAATAGATTTTCTACGAAAATCTTTTTTTATCTATTTATTTTTTGGGCCGTTTTGACCAAGTTGGAAAACCGATTTGGGCCGTTTTGACCAAAGTAGGGCCGTTTTGCTCTTGGGCCATTTTGCCATTGGGCCGTTTTGGTGTGATACCTTTCAAAACTTGTTTGGGAATTTTTTATTTGTCAAAAAATGTGGTGGTGGCAGGGCAGGGCAAAATATTTGAAAAATCATTTAAAATTCAATTTTGGTACACATTGAGTTCAATTGGCTAAACACCAACTTTATCTGTTTAAAATTAACTTGTACTGCAGCATGAATACTTTGAAATCTTTCCATTTCAGAATATTATGCAACCACAGATACCGGCTGAAAGAAAAAGTTTGAAGACCCTACAGATTGGCTCGGATGGTAAATTAAGTGGTATAGAGGTACAATTCGTTATATTATCTTTATCCCTTACAGTGTTGACAGGGGTTTTTCCCTACTATAATTAGTACCTGTAAAAGGAACCTTTCCCAATGACTACAGGCTCTTTCCCAATTTTAGTACAGGCTATTGCCCAATCTCCACAGGGGTGTGGAAATATGGAATTTTTCCACTTGTCCTCGGACAAGTTGAACTCAAATTTCTACTTGTCCGAAGGCAAAGTTTACTTGTCCAGAAAAAAAAACAACATCTAGACAGGAAAATAATATTTAAACTTTATTTTAACTATTTTAAGTTAACATATAAAACTGAATGAACACAATTCAAACACACATTTACCTTTTAAAATTAAAATGTGATTTGATTGAAATGGATTTTTTCAGACGGATCGTGAGCAAAAATAAGATTAAAATTTCGTTTTTATCACATTTTGATCCCCTTGATATGCACTTGCCCACGGACAAGCTCACTTAAAAAAAAGCCTTTGCCCGTCCAACATAAAACCCAGGTCGGGCAAGTCGGGCATGTGAATTCCACACCCCTGCTCCATAGCTACCGTTCCCAATGATCTTATGTGCCGTTCCCAATGGCCAATCATGCCATACATTTTAGTTTGACTAGAAATATCTCATCCAAACAGTTTATATGGGTTACTGAGAAGTTGAATTTTTTTTAGACAGATCCAAATTCAAAGTTCTAAGCTTTCAACAGACCAAAGCATCATTTCCCAAAATAGAAACACTTCCAAAGTAGCTAGGAAAAGATTTAGATTAGAACATATAGAAGAATTTCCATATACAAACATTTTGTGTTTAGCTCCAATGCTTTCTTAACCCTTTCCACAATGTCTTCGAATGGTGTCACTGTGAAAATAACAGGAATTTTTTATGCAGACAACACAATTAATGTTACTTTAAATGCCTGGAAAGTATTGAGAGAATTGGAGTGAATGCTGGATTTCAGCAATATCTACCTTTCAACAATTTCTAAATATATAGAGATATAATAAATGGTCAAAATATATGGTCACAAATATGTTCCTGTTTAAACCAAGACCTTACAATGATATGTGGTGCAAAATTTAGCCCCTAATGATAGATTTAGATGCACTTTTAAGATTCCCAATTCATCAATTTTGCGAATTAATCTTTTCCCAATTTGAAGATTTCACGACGCGAAAAATTCCCAATCGTAGGGGTATAGGTACCTTTCCCAATTGGCGAGAAAAAACGCTGGTTTAATCTAGAGGGGGGGCATGGCCATAATGGCCCACTAAAATCCAAATGACCACCTTCAGAACCAAGTCTGGGCTCGAATGACAATGATCAAGAGCCGTAGGCCCGTTGGCCACCCTGTACAGGGTGTACAACGTTCGAACTGCATTATGGGTAATTTCGGCTCCGCTGTGGAGGAATTTAGTGAAAATTCTCTCGACTCAGGTAAGTGTTTATCAAATATTTCCGCCAATTCACGAACGATTTTGAAAAACTAACGTGGAGTGCCCCCGCCTTAACGAAAGCAATAATCGGATATCAATTTCACGTGCCTGCACACAGTATTAAAAGAGTTATTGAAGAACGAAAATTGGAAAAGGCGTTTTCTGATGGCACCGCTGTGGAGTAATGTACAATGTTTTTATACCCCGCCGGAGGCGGACGTATATTGGCGTCATCTTCTCCGTCTGTCCGTCCGTCCATCCGTCCGTCCGTACGTACGTCCACTTTTCTTGTCAACGCAACTCCTCCTAAGTTTCTGGCTCGATCTTCTTGAAACTTGGTCAATGTTATCGCCTCAATGGGTAGATGTGCATGAAGGAAGGATTTTATGGTTCGTCGATTTTTGCCTGAGTTATGCCCCTTAATAACTTAGTCTCTGGGGCTTATTGACATTGCAGCCTTGTCAACGCAACTCCTCCTAAGTTTCTAGCTGGATCTTAATGAAACTTGGTCAATGTTATTGTCTCAATTGGTAGATGTGCATGAAGGAAGGATTTTATGATTCGTCGATTTTTGCCAGAGTTATGCCCCTTAATAACTTAGTCTCTGGGGCTGATTGAAATTGCAGCCTTGTCAACGCAACTCCTCCTAAGTTTCTGGCTGGATCTAAATGAAACTTGGTCATTGTTATCACCTCAATTGGTAGATGTGCATGAAGGAAGGATTTTTTGGTTCGTCGATTTGTGCCTGAGTTATGCCCCTTAAAAACTTAGTCTCTGGGGCTTATTGAAATTGCAGGCTTGTCAACACAACTCCTCCTAAGTTTCAGGCTGGATCTTAATGAAACTTGGTCAATGTTATAACCTCAATTGGTAGATGTGCATGAAAGAAGGATTTTATGGTTCATTGATTTTTGCCAGAGTTATGCCCCCTTCAATCTTAGTCTCTGGGGCTTATTGAAATTGCAGCCTTGTCAACGCAACTCCTCCTAAGTTTCAGGCTGGATCTTATTGTCTCTTGGTCAATGTTATCACCTCAATTAGTAGATGTGCGTGTAGGAAGGATTTTATGGTTCATTGATTTTTTCCAGAGTTAAGTTTCTGGCTGGATCTTATTGTCACTTGGTCAATGTTATCACCTCAATTAGTAGATGTGCGTGTAGGAAGGATTTTATGGTTCATTGATTTTTTCCAGAGTTATGCCCCCTTAAAACTTAGTCTCTGGGGCTGATTGAAATTGCAGCCTTGTCAACGCAACTCCTCCTAAGATTCTGACTGGATCCTAATGAAACTTGGTGGATGTTATAACCTTAATTGGTAGATGTGCATGAAGTAAGGATTTTATGGTTCATTGATTTTTGCCTGAATTATGCCCCCTTCAATCTCAATCTCTGGTGCTTAATGATATTTCAGCCTCGTGAACGCAATTCCTTCCAGGTTTTTCACTGGATATTTATAAAAACCTTTTTGTGAACTCAATTTTTTACAGGTTTTTCAGTGAATATTTATAAATCCTTGTCAATGTCATTTTTTTGTCTCAAGTTTTATAAGTGGCGGCGTATATTGTGACCATGGCACTCTTGTTGAAGAAAAGGGGCTAAAATACCAATGTCCGAGTATGAAAGCATGCTGTGTGTTATCAGAACGAGCCTAACCGCGGTCCGCCTGACCATAACCCTCAGAAATCTGATTGAAAATGTGAAATTTAAGCGATTTGCAAGATTGCTCCGCTGTGGAGTGTACCAAAAAAAGGCTCCGCTGTGGAGTCAAAACATGTTAAAAGACATGCATTGTTCTTTGCCACCGATAAGAAACGGATCGAACCATACAAATGCAGCTTTGTATATCACCTTTGTATTATCTTACTTAGATCATGCCTATGTACGTAGTAAGACCGTTAAATTATACATGGTGTCTCAAAAATGCAATCCATACAAGTTTCTATTGCAACAACTCTAAGAATCCTATACCGATTTCCAGGTTTTCATGTATGAATATGTTAGTAGGGGAGGCAGGGTCTATTTGTTACACGGGGCAAGCTGTTACACATACAGTTGCACGACATTGACCGCACGAACAATGTTCTAACTTTGATGATAATATAGTATCTTTTTTTCTTTTATTTTACTTTTATATCAACTTGTCAAAAGTCAACCTTGGAGATTTAGATAAGAATGCAAGTTAAAATTGAAAATCTGGAAAAAAAAACGTTTGAAAGAAACTTTTCTTTGAAATTTCCATTTGACTCCGTTCACCCGGGTAGCTCATCCTGCATCATAAATGTGTTTTCACAGAAAAAAATAAATGTTTTTTAATGGTTAGAGCTGGTACATCTATTGTAAAGTTTGTAATAACGGCTATCATTCACTTATAAACTTAGCAATATAACACATGTTAATTAAGTTTCCATTTGGGCTTGGACGCCCCCCTCCCTCCTGGAAAAAAATCCTTGATCCGCCCTAGCTGCCCAAGTTCGTCAATATGACTGACTTCCGGATGCGATATACCTGAAAATGTCTCGATCAACGAGATTGTAAAATGATATAAAATCTTTAAGAGCTACCTTAACCATTTCCTGAACAATCCATGGTTTTGCCTATCTTCAAAGGAGGAGACAAAAAACTTGCAGAAAATTACAGACCTATAAGCATCTGCATGAATGGAAAATCTTGAACTCTTCAACTACTAGAATCAATTAAAAATTTGACAACTGCCATAGACAGAGTAGAGGAAGCTGACATTATCTTTTTCAACTTCAAGAAAGCATTTGATACCATCAAACATGAGAAGCTCATCCACAAATTGTACCAAATTGGAATACAAGGAAAAGTTTTAGACTGGTTCAAAAACTTTCTCAGTAACAGAAGTCAAAGAGTAGTGGTCAACGGTAAAAAGTCACTACCAGTACATGTATTGAGTGGTGTTCCTCAAGGAAGTGTCTTGTGCCCAACATTATTTCTAATATACATAAACGACCTACCAGACATGGCGGAAACCATAGTATAACTGTTTGCAGACTACACGAAAACTTTAAACTTCATAAAAACAGAAGACGGCCACCAGAGACTTCAAACAACTATCAATAACTTTTGTAAATGGTCAGACGATTGGGACCTAGAGTTCAATTCAAATAAATGTAAGCACCTACACATCGGTAAAAAGGAGTTCGGTAGCTACGAGATGAAAGACAAAGCAAATGATATATCGGAAATTGTCACACTCAAAGAAGAAAAAAAATCTAGGCGTGATCATCGACTCAGAGGTCAAATTTGAAACTCACATCAATGCCAAAATCAAACTTGCGAACAGAAATCTTGGACTCATCCACAGAACATTCACATACCCAGACAAAAAAAATATAAACCTCTATAAAGCTATTGTAAGACCCCACTTGGAAGATGCATCAGTAGCTTGGTTTCCACATCTAAAAAAGCACCAAAATCTATCGAAAATGTCCAGAGAAGAGCGACAAGGTTACTGAAAAACATTCAACACCTAACATACAGTGGACGACTAAGACATCTGGGGCTACCTACACTTGAGTATAGACAACTTATAACTGACATGATACAAGTGTACAAAATCCTAAATAATTATGATAAAACATCATCGGAAAATTTCCTAAAACGCAATCTGTGAACAAGAACTAGAGGAAACTCAAAAAATCTATACAAACAGTATTCACGAACAGAGATAAGAAACCAAAGTTTTACATGCAGAGTAGTTGACACGTGGAACTCATTAACGGACGAAGTGGTCAATTCCAAAAGTATAAATGCCTTCAAGAGTAATTTAAACAAACATTGGCGCAACCACCCCCAAAAGTTCAGTCCAACCTGTTTTATTAACGGAGAAAGAATACAAAGAGATGGGACACCACAAGCCTCGGGCTTTCTTTCGGCCTCGGTACAGTAAGTTACAGTAAGCTTGGTGTTCCTAGTAGGAATATATTGCGATAACATTGAGGGAAAAGAATAAACTGCTGATTATCATTTTACCAAAATATTTTCTATGTTGTAATATACACATTTCATTCTTATGATATCAGTTTTTTTTTTGTCTGCAACTCTTTTTAAATTGAGGCAGTCTAAAATTGGGTCGTTCGGGAGAGTGTTAAAAACCAATTCATTTTAAAGGAGAACCACTTAAATTGTACATTAAATTTTACAGAGACGCGCGAAAATCAACGGAAAATACCGAAAAATCTTGTTATTGTGGGCATACAAATTTATTCTAGATTATGAGTTATTTAAAAAACGTTTAGGGGTACTCTCCGAGTAAGGCATTAAAACAATAGGGCGTTAACTGTCATGCCAAATGTACATTTTACGGTCTTACTATGTACATAGGCATGATCTAAGTAAGATAATACAAAGGTGATATACAAAGATGCATTTGTATGGTTCGATCCGTTTCCTATCGGGGGCAAAGAACAATGCATATTTTTTAACGTGTTTTGCCTCCACAGCGGAGCCTTTTTCGGTACCCTCCACAGCGGAGCAATCTTGCAAATTGCTTAAATTTCACGGTTTCAATCAGATTTCTGAGGGTTATGGTCAGGCGGACCGCAGTTAGACTCGTTCTGATAACACACAGCATGCTTTCGTACTCGGACATTGGTATTTTAGCCCCTTTTCTTCAAAAACATTGTACATTACTCCACAGCGGTGCCATCAGAAAACGCCTTTTCCAATTTTCGTTCTTCAATAACTTTTTTAATACTGTGTGCAGGGACGTGAAATTAATATCCGATGATTGCTTTCGTTAAGTTTTTTAAAATCGGTCGTGAATTGGCGGAAATATTTGATAAACACTTACCTGAGTCGAGAGAATTTTCACTAAATTCCTCCACAGCGGAGCCGAAATTACCCACAATGCAGTTCGAACGTTGTACACCCTGCTGTATGGTAAGCTAGATTCAACACTGTCCTAAGCCCTTTCCTAAACAAGACCTGGTTTTTTTATGCCCCTAATCAAACAGGCATGGGAAAACATTGAGGCAAATTAAGAAACTACTGAAAACCTGTTACCAGGCAACAGATTTTCCTTTTGCCTCAGTATTTTCTTATCTACTTTGTACTCAATTCCTGTCTCTATTAATATCTGTTTTGTCGTCTGTAGCAGCTTTCAAATTGGACTATCCGAAAATTTTGTCTTTTGGGAAAGGGTTAAGGCTGCACAGTGACGCCTTTTGACTCCCTCTTTAGAAAAGGCTTGGGAGAATACACATTTTCCTCATTTTCTACCCTGAAATAAGGTCAAATAACCCATTTGGACAAGCAGCTGGAGGCTCTGTAAGGATGTTTTGGTAGTACTGGTTTCCTTTAGAGAAATAACATTCATGAATAGGTATTCCAGCCGCCATATGACCTTTATGGCATTGCAGTTGAAGTAAATCCACAGCAACAATTTTTCTTGCTACTCCAAATTGAAAGGAGTTGCAAACCACAAAATCAATGCTTCTTTCTGAAAGATTATGTATAAGATGTTCATGTTCAGTTGAAGCATAGAAAATCTTGAAGGAAAAGGAGAAAATGCTAGATTGAACAGATTTTGCAATGTTAGTCAATTCAATGTCAAGTTTTGTCCTGCCAAGTGCTAATAATTATATAAATAACATGTGCAATATCCTGATGTATACTCTCAGTTGATAAATTGATACATTTTTTAGCGTTACTATTTGTTGAATGGGTCAGAGGCATGATGGGTATTCAAGTCATCTGAGCGTCGGCCTTGGTGTCAGAGTAATGCTTTGGTTAAGTTTTACATGCAAGTGTGTCAAATCTCTTTTTCTACTAATGCTATTGCTCTGAAACTTTGCACATGCCTGTTTGACCATAATGTCAGCCCCTAGGCTAAAATTTGTTACTAGAACATGTAATTAAATGGAATTTTTACCCTCTTGGACTTGCAAATTCATGGGTAAGTCTTTGTGTGCAACTTACTTGCATACTTTTTTCTGTAACAGCTATCGCTTTCAAACTTTGCACATGCTTCTGTGACCATATATATTGTTATCAGCCTCTAGGCAAGGATTCATTACTCTTTAATTTGATTAAATGGAATTTTTACACTTTTCAGACTTAAAGTTTTGACTTTCCAGCACTTGATAAGTCATGCTTTGCTGTCCCGAGACAGCTCTTCGTTTTGGGTTTTAGAATGAATAATTGAAAACTGATACTCAAATCATTGGTAATTTATTGGATATATGCATGTATGTTATAACCCTCAAGAATTAATGATGTGCAATCATTAATTTGCAGACCAAAAAAGTACCCCTGAAGAAGTTTACAAAATCAAGCAAGCCTGTGAAGGTATTTCTGGACAAGCTAGAGATGGGTACACAGACAGACGGTGCAGCGGTTCATGAGCGTGAGGCACAGACGGAACTGACTGGCGAGATGCGCGCATCATCGTCCAGTGATTGTCACAATGACAGTGGAGTGGGTGCTGGAGATATCGATCAGGAGGCTTATGATCTCATGGTGAAAGGTAGAGCAATTTGTAGTACAAGCAATTATAGCATTTTAGCAGTCTAGTACTTGTCAAAAACTATTTTTTAGAACTATTTCTCTATTTTAACAAAAAATAAACAATTATTAAATCAACCAACATGAGAGGATAAAGTTGCATTCTTATTATTTCATTTAGAGACAAAGAAGGAAATTTTGTACAATCTTCTCCTGAACTGTTTGACCTAGAGATTTGAAATTTTGTATGTAGAATCATCTTAAGCGATTACCACACAGTGACGCCTTTTGACTCCCCACAAGATAAAGGCTTTAGAAAACATTGTTGAAAATGAAGAAATTGCTTGTGACAAGCAATTTCTTCATTTCCCACAATGTTTTCTATACAAAATGACCAAAAATGTAAAATTTTATTCACTTGAATTCGTCGTCTGCAACATCTTTGAATTTGGACTAGTTTGAAATTTCGCCGTCTGGTAATGGGTTAAGGCCCTTTAACAAATTACTTCAAATTATTGTGATCCAAGAAAAATTTGCCCTATGTTGTGGTTATCAAATATCATATAGAGACAAAGAAGGAAACCTTGCACAATCTTTTTCTTCTGAAAAGTTTGGCATAGGGCTATTAGATTATGTGTGTAGATTTGTCTCAAGGCACATTACCGAACTACAATATACTTCTAATTATTGTGGTATAAGGAAAATTTGTTGTGGGTAGTAAATTTCATGTTGAGACAAAGAAGGAAATCTTGCACAATCTTCTTCGCCTGAACCATTTTGCCTAAGGCTTTGAAAATTTGTGTGCAGAATTGTCTCATGACGATACAATCTTCTCCAATTCTGTTTATCATAGATCGTTAATGGAAATTTTGCATTTCTCATGATCGTATTATTCGTACTACCAGAAATGTTTGAATTGATTTCTGCAATAATAGTTGTCCAGAAGTTGTTGGTGTGAGATGAGACAATTAAGTTATCTACTGTTTTGATGATACTATCATCTAGTTTTGAAAAAAAAAAAAACTGCTTCTCATCTTATCTTTAGCTTTGTATCTTAAAAATATTCTATTTGCAGAACCAATTCCAGAGTTCTATTGGAGAGATATTGCTGAAGAAAGAAGATGCTCATTGGCAGAAGCTTTGTCAGAAAATGAAATGGTAGGTGCCATTTTGTTTAATTGTTTAATCTTTTCCCAAACAAACCTGGTTCTGGCATCTTTTGTAGACAAGGTTTGGGAAAACAACAGAAAGCCAGAAATCAACTGGTCCAACTGCTTCCATATGACCAAAGCAGTTAAACGGGGGTTGAAAAATCCACTCGCCCGCTCGCATTGGCGAGTAGAAAATGCCGTAGGACGAGTAGATTTGGGGACGAACTAGTCCGACGGGGCGAGTGCAAATTTAGGACTTGAATCACGCTGATTGAGGGGAAAAAATAAAAGATAGAAAAGAAAGTATTTTTTAGCTCACCTGAGCAACATGCTCAAGGTGAGCTTTTGTGATCACCCTGTGTCCGGCGTGCGTTGTGCGTCGGAAGTCGTCAACAATTTCTTTAAACATCTTCTCCTCCTTAACCACTGGGCCAATCCTAACCAAACTTGGCAGGCATGTTCCCTGGGTGACCCTTTTCAAAACTTGTTTTCAGATTTTTGATTCGTCAAAAAATGTGGGCGTGGCAGGGCGGGGCTTATCAGACTTAGAGAAATTGTTAAATAATTCTTCAAAAATCTTCTTCTCCATAACCATTGAGTCAATTTCTACCAAAGTTGACAGAAATGTTCCTTGGGTGACCCTTTTCAAAACATGTTTTCAAATTTTTGATTCGTCAAAAAATTTGGGCGTGGCAGGGCGGGGCTTATCAGACTTAGAGAAATTGTTAAATAATTCTTCAAAAATCTTCTTCTCCTTAACCATTGAGTCAATTTCTACCAAAGTTGGCAGAAATGTTCCTTGGGTGACCCTTTTCAAAACTTGTTTTCAAATTTTTGATTCATCAAAAAATGTGGGCGTGGCAGGGCGGGGCTTATCAGACTTAGAGAAATTGTTAAATAATTCTTCAAAAATCTTCTTTTCCTTACCCATTGAGTCAATTTCTACCAATGTTGGCAGAAATGTTCCTTGGGTGACCCTTTTCAAAACTTGATTTCAAATTTTTGATTCGTCAAAAAATGTGGGTGTGGTAGGGCGGGGCTTATCAGACTTAGAGAAATTGTTAAATAATTCTTCAAAAATCTTCTTTTCCTTAACCATTGAGTCAATTTTTACCAAAGTTGGCAGAGATGTTCCTTTGGTGACCCTTTTCAAAACTTGTTTTCAAATGTTTGATTCGTCAAAAAATGTGGGCGTGGCAGGGCGGGACTTATCAGACTTAGAGAAATTATTAAATAATTCTTCAAAAATCTTCTTCTCCTTAACCATCTCCTTAACCATCATGTCAATTTTTACCAAAGTTGGCAGAAATGTTCCTTGGGTGACCCTTTTCAAAACTTGTTTTCAAATTTTTGATTCGTCAAAAAATGTGGGCGTGGCAGAGCGGGGCTTATCAGAATTTGAGAAATTGTTAAATAATTCTTTAAAAATCAAATGTTTATCCAATTTGTACCAATATTGGCTGGAATGTTTCTTGAGTGACTGTAAAAATCAACCATTGGTCAAATTTGAAGTAAACTTGGCAGATCTGTTTCTTGAGTGACTGTTTTCAATGTGTGTTCAGGAATTTTTTTATTTGTCAAAAAATGTAGGCATGGCAGGGCGGGGCTTATCAGACTTGGAGAAATCATTAAACAATTCTTTGAAAATTTTCTTCTCCTTAACCGTTGGACCAAATTATACCAAATTATTCAGGAATGTTCCTTTTAAGTACCCCTTTTTATTTTTATTACAAATTTCTGATTCGTAAAAAATGTGGACATGGCAGGGTGGTACTTATTCGACTAGGAGAAATGATAAGAAAAATCAACTGTTGGGCCAATTTGTACCAGGGATGTTGCTTGAGTGACTCTTTGTAACAATAATATTGTTTGTGAATTTTTGATTTGTTAAAAAAAATGAGTGTGGCAGGGTAGGGCTTATCGGACTTAAAAAAGTCGTACAGAAATTCTTCAAAAATCAATTATGGGGCCAATTTAAACCAAGTATAGCAAAATGCTCATTGAATTACTCTTTTCGAACACTTTGTTGTAAATTTTTGACAGGTTAATAAATGTTGATGAGGCAAGGAGGGGCTTAAAATATTAAGCATATTAATGCTTGTAATGTATCATTCTGATGTTTCAAAATTTAATTGTAAAAGTTAAATCTTGGTTATAAAAATCAAACTGGAACAGCACATGATATTCAATATTTAAGATGTCACTACATGCAATATGATTGAATACTAATGTGACTTCATTGCATTCATTGGAAATTATGAAACTTTATTAACAATAATTTGATACGACTTATATATTTGTTCACAACAAAATTTATATCATACACAATCAAATACAGGAAGAACTCAGGTGAGCGATATCAGTGCCTTTCAGGCACTCTTGTTTTAATCTTCACATCGGAAACAATAATATTCGCTGTAAGATACGACCTTTCCCTGTTTATGTCAATCAATCCCGAAAGTAAAACTAAACAAGGAAACTAGAGTAAATCTGTGTTACTCATATGCGATGAATTGATCGAGATCAAAGACGCCGCAAACACAGTCAATTGATGACGTAGTTATTCCAGTTTCAATATAATCACGTGATTTTTCCCCACCCAAATAAGGTTACGTTTTACTATGATTTGTTTACAAAAGTCACGTGTGCCAGAAAGCGCGGGAAAATTGGATGAAGCAATGAAAACAAAACGCTATCTACGTAGTAAATACACTGACGTTAGACGTTTTAACACAGACGCGTTGTCTCTTTCTGTTATGCCGCCTCGCGATTACACAAAGAAATTCTTTCACATTAACCGGGTAGTTGTACATATTAAACTGGTAGGCTTACTCGACCATTTCGACAGCTAATCTATCTTTCGAATTGAATAAAAAGTAAGTGTTTACAGTAATGTTAATCGGCGATTGATTTATGGTAAAAGATGGAGTCAAGTCTGAGCAACATTCGATTTATTGATAATCTTTTTTTAATAAAACTGTTGCCTTAATCGCCTATGACTTTTGAAGCGGCGATCGCCAGCGCGAGCCCTGTCTGTCATTTATACCGAAGAAACTTTATTTGTAGAGTCAAAGAGTTATGTTATTTGCATAATAATGCATCCGTAAGAGCCAACAGTCTAAAATTTTCTTCATCTTTAAGGGCGAGTTGGGTTGCCCTAAGGGCGAGTAGAAATTTAGAGCTACTAGTCCTACAGGACTAGTAGGTTTGAAGAAATTTTTCAACCCCTGTAAATAATGCATTAAACCGAAGTCGATCAAGATGAGTCTGTATAGCTCATTCGGTCTGTCAACTCAAAATTATAAGAAGTACTATTTTGTTTCTGAACCAAACATTTCTTTATAAATCACCATAAAATACAAATAGGAGGACGATATGAGAATTATGTACACAAAATCGCCAGGTAAAGAGGTTGCAATTGTTATCTTAAAGTGACATTTCACATTTATTTTTACATAAATTTTATTTCTATTCTATCTGAAAGAACATCTATTCTCATGAAGATTCTGAAAATTTCAAGCCAAAATATTGAACCGTTTACGAGAAATATGTATTTTTGTGCTAAAATTAAACAAATTGTTGTGGACAATAGTTCAGATTTATATAGAATTTGTCGTTTCTGTCTCAACTTTAAAGGCGTATTTTTCGCTTATAAATAACAACTTCAAAAAACTAATAGCATTTCTACGCATTAGAATAAACAATCTTTGCATCAAAACATACTTTTAGAAAATGAAATGAATGTGAAATGTCACTTTAACAGAGTGGGTGGGGTAATATACTCTAAAATTAAGCGTGAAACAGACATGAATTTTTCATAGTCAGAATTGCTTGTTTAGCATCTTAAATATATGGTAATGCTTTTATTAGCTCATCTGAGCGAAAAATGCTCAAGTTTAGCTATTTTGAAATTCATGTCTGTTTCACGCTTAATATTGGAGTATATTACCCCACCCACTCTGTTAAGATAGCAATTGCAACTTCATTATCTGATGTTTTTGTGTACATAAGGCTCATAACGTCCTCCTATTTGTATTTTATGGCGATATATAAAGAAATGTTTGGTTCAGAAACGATATAGTACTTCTTGTAATTTTTGGCATTTTTATCAAGAAATCAAGGGCATGTAATCCATAATATACAAAAGCAATTTTGAAAATTTTCATATTACAAATTATGGTTATATATCTTCATTCACAACCAGAAAAATAAATCAAATGAAATGGGAAATACATGTAATAGCCTGTTGTGGTTTTTCGTAAAGTTAGTCCATCCAAAAATCATAAAAATTCATAAACGTGTTTAATGCCCCTTTTCTCCTGTACATGGCATCCAATGGAAAAAACAACAACATGTATTTAAAGTGCATGACACATACATTTCACTGCATCACCAGTTTTTAAGATATAAATTGTAAGTAAAACTTTATAAGAAATTGATTACCATCTCCTGGCATAGTGAGTGACTTACCCCTCCCACTTTGATTTAATATATCTTCCAAACTAAGGATCCGTTCAAGTTGATACTTTGCCTACATAAGGTCAATATGTTAGTGGTCATGTGTGGCGAAAATGAAGAAAATCGGGCTGGGTCACGGAAAGGGCCTTATTGACACTCATCCTTTGTTATTTCAAATCCAAACCCCATGTTGTTGGTACTCATTGGAATTGTCTCGTTGAGACAATTGCAATGAGTACCTCAAACATAGGGTTTGATGAACAATAAGGGAAATATTGCATTTTGAAAAACCTTCAATCCCTTTTATCTGGAGCTCTTACCAAATCTTGACACAATTTGGTTTGTTATTGCAGCTTCACCAGTCCATGGAAGAATTAAAGGAAGAGAATCATAACCTGTCACTGCTGGCTAGCCAGGCTGAATATCTAGCATCTGTTCTAAATGTAAGTATTGTGCAATCCGAACATTGTCTACTTGTGCTTCCATTCATTTATTGTCAGCCATTTAATGTCTTTATTGCTGACATCCCAAGATGAAAGACATGTAGAAATAATAAGCTATCTCTACCAGCCAGTCAGGCTGAATATTTAGCTTCTGTTATAAATGTAAGAATACAAAATGGAACCATTTTATCCAGTTAACTGTGACATGATTTCAGACAAACAATAGTAGTTCATAGGTGTTGTTATAAAATCTTGTAACTACGCCTTGAATCAAGGCGTAGTTATGAGATTTTTTAACAACACCGACGTTTTATCAATGCATAACGATAAACTTGGTCTATTTTTAGCACAAAGTTCATTGCTATTGAACACATACTGACTTAGCTTAACTTGTAATGTCACTAGATCATGTCTTCTTTTGTCTCTATTTTCCCAAGCATCTTTTACTGGAGATGTTAAAATTCACTGAAATCCATGTCTTATTTGGGAAAGGATTAATGACAGACACAGAGAAGGACTTAAAACTTTTTAGACAATACTTGATGATTTGTCTGACCAAACAAAATTGCAAAAATCAAAATGAGACTTAAGGTATATGAGCCATCATTAAAATACCACTTTCTAGCCATACGAAATGCATCAAATGTACACACACTTCTAAATACACTTCACATAAGTTGATTCATTGTGCCGGATTTCAAGACTATGCTTCAAGAAGAAAATAATTTACAAATATTATTTTACTCTATATTCATATGCAAGGGAGGTAATTTTGAACATTTTTGTCAAATATTTCCATAAGTATAATTTGAAATTCTAAACTGTTCAAAATGGTTATGTTTATATTTGGAATGGAAATGAAACAACAGTTTAGAAATTACTGGCACTTTTCAAATTTCGCCCCTGGCTCTTTATTTGTAATGATGGGTTGTATATGTTAATAAGTATCAGACTTTTGGACTGATTATAGGGAAAAAGATTGAGGGAGATTTCATCAGTCAAGTCTGAAAGTCCTACGATCATAACCATCACTGTTTAGGTATTCCATCCATCATTATCTACCAAACACTATGTAAATCTGCTGACATAACCCATGGCAACAGAAATTGACAAGGGTATCCCTCATCAATATCTGTTGCCACAGATGGCGCTTGGAAATTGAAAACAAAGGGTATGCAATCATCAATTTTCTTTGTCATGTATGGCGCCCAAGATTGCACAAAGTGTTTGGTATCTAATGACAGATGGAATACTTTTACCCTTTCCAAACAACAAAATTTTTGTGTTCTAATTCAAAAGCTGCTATAGACAGCATCATTGATGTCTAAAAGGAATGAATTTGTCAACAATAAAGCACAGAAAACATTGACACAAAAGAAGAAACTGCTGGTTATCAGCAGTTTCTTCTTTTGTTTCAATGTTTTCCCAAGCCTTTCCTATTAGGTACATCAAAACCCAGTCTTGTTTGGTAATGGGTTAATTAACTTTGTAGGATGTACTTGGTGATAAAAAAGATGAAGAAAACAAGGATACAGCATCAGAAAATGATGATAAAGACACAACCAAGGAGACAGATGCTGAAGAACCAGAGACACAGCCAAAAGACGAAACTACTGAGAAAGAGGAGTCACCTGCCAAAGAGGTTATTGCTTTAGTCCATTCCCACACAAAAATCTTTTAAGGTCCAAAAATGTAAAGGTGCTGGAAACATTGTCGAAAATAAAGAAATTGCGTGTGACAAGCAATTTCTTCATTTTCCACAATGCATTTAACTCAGAAAGACCAAAACATGTAAAATTTTATTTTCTACTCTTTTGCTGCCAATGTCGCCGATAAGCGACCCATAGGAAGACTGCCAATGTCGCCGATCAGCGACTTTCATACAATAGCTTAATGAGGTCATTCAAGGTCAAGGGTAATGTCATCTGATCAAGCTGCCTGATAAAAAGTATGCTTTTAGCCAAAACAATTTATGTTCAATGATTCCTGAGTTTCAGTTTGATATTATCAAACATTAATAATGCTGGTTGCCCGTCTAGACAACCATCCAAGCTTAGAAAATTAGTTTCAATCCCTGCTTTCTTCAATATTTTCACAAGCTTTTACATGTTTAAAACGGGAAAGGAATTATTATACCCCCGCAAAATGAATGTTTTATTATACCCCCGCAAAACGAATGTTTTAGGGGGTATACTGGAATCAACCTGTCTGTATGTCTGTCTGTATGTCTGTATATCTGTCTGTCTGTCCGTGGACAAAATACTTCTCCAGAGCATATCTTCTAAACCATATATGCTAGCAACTTCAAACTTGGTACACTTATAGATCTTATTGTGGGGGAAGTCTCATGTACAAAAAATGTTACTCTGCCACGCCCACTTTTTTGGTTATTGCCCTTTGTTGTTTGTACCCTTGCATTTTTGTCCGGACCATATCTTCTAAAACATAACTGCTAGCAACTTCAAACTTGGTACACTTATACATCTCATTGTGGGTAAGTCTCATGTACAATAACCATTACTCTGCCACGCCCACTTTTTGAGTGATTGCCCTTTGTTGTTTGAACCCTTACATTTTTGTCTGGACCATATCTTCTAAACCATAAGTCCTAGCAACTGCAAACTTAGTACATTAATAGATCTCTTTGTGGGGAATTGTCATATTTAAAAACCGTTACTCTGCCATGCCCACTTTTTAGCTCGACTTTTCGAAGAAAATGAGAGGTTATACTGTCACCTGGGCGTCGGCGTCGGCGTTGACGTGGCAACAAAGGTTAAAGTTTTTTCAAACATCAATAACTTTCATACTATCAAAGGGATTCAACCCAAACTTGGAATACTTATTCACCATCACACCCTCTACCTTACTATTAAGGCCCATGACCCTGGGACCACTCTATTTGGAGTTATGCCCCCTTTATACCAAGCAACTTAAAAAGTCGAGCGCGCTGTCTTCGGACAGCTCTTGTTGAGTTATTGCCCTTTGTTGTGTGTACACTTTCATTTTTGTGTGGACCATTATCTTCTAAACCATTAGTGCTAGCAACTTCAAACTTTGTACACTTATAGATGTCATTGGGGGAACTGTCATGTACATAAATCATTACTCTGCCACACCCACTTTTTGGGTTATTGCCCTTTGTTATTTGTACCCTTGCATTTTTGTCTGGACCATATCTTCTAAACCAGTACTGCTAGCATGTTCAAACTTGGTACACTTATACATCTCATTTTGGGTAAGTCTCATGTACAAGAACCATTACTCTGCCATGGCCACTTTCTAGCGAGCCGGGACTTTATGTCCGGGGAGCTAATGTCACAGCCCTAGTGTCGGCATCCCGTCCCATCCCGTCTTCACTTGAAAAACTTTAACCTGGTCAATATCTCAGGCACTATTAGAGATAGAGCCTTGATATTTCACACATACATAGTTCTCGACAAGACCTTTCATTTTGGACCATGACCTTTGACCTAGTGACCTTGACCTTGGAGTTTGACCTACTTTTAAAAAACTTTAACCTGGCCTATATCTCATGCACTATTATAGATAGAGCCTTGATATTTCACACATCAATAGATCTCGACAAGACCTTTCATTTGAGACCTTGACCTAGTGACCTTGACCTTGGAGTTTGACCTACTTTTAAAAAACTTTAACCTGGCCTATATCTCATGCACCATTATAGATAGAGCCTTGATATTTCACACATGGATACCTCCTGCCAAGACCTTGCATTTGTGACCATGACCTTTGTCCTTGTGACCTTGACCTTGGAGTTTGACCTTCTTTTAAAAAACTTTAACCTGGCCTATATCTCATGCACTATTATAGATAGAGCCTTGATATTTCATACATGGATAGATCTCGACAAGACCTTTCATTTGGGACCATGACCTTTGACCTAGTGACCTTGACCTTGGTGTTTGACCTACTTTTAAAAAACTTTAACCTGGCCTATATCTCATGTACTATAATAGATAGAGCCTTGATATTTCACACATGGATAGATCTCAACAAGACCTTTCATTTGGGACCATGACCTTTGACCTAGTGACCTTGACCTTGGAGTTTGACCTACTTTTAAACAAACTTTAACCTGGCCTATATCTCATGCACTATTATAGATAGAGCCTTGATATTTCACACATGGATACCTCCTGCCAAGACCTTGCATTTGTGACCATGACCTTTGTCCTTGTGACCTTGACCTTGGAGTTTGACCTACTTTTAAAAAATTAGCTGTTTTTGTGACAAGCTCCCGTATAGGCGAGCTACGTTGTCCGTGGACAACTCTTGTTGAGTGATTGCCCTTTGTTGTTTGAACCCTTGCATTTTTGTCTGGACCTTATCTTCTAAACCATAAGTCCTAGCAACTGCTGCCACTTTTTGAGTTATTGCCCTTTGTTGTGTGTACACTTTCATTTTTGTATGGACCATATCTTCTAAACCATTAGTTCTAGCAACTTTAAACTTTGTACACTTATAGATCTCATTGGGGGAACTGTCATGTACATGAATCGTTACTCTGCAACGGCCTCTTTCACGGTTATTGCCTTTTGTTGTGTGTACCCTTGCACTTTTGTCCGGACCATATTTTCTAAACCATAACTGCTAGCACATTCAAACTTGGTACACTTATAGGCCTCATTGTGCAGAAGTGTCATGTACAAGAACTGTTACTCTGCCGTGTCAACTTTTAAAGTTATAGCCCTTTGTTCTTTGTACCTTTGCATTTTTGTCTGGACCATATCTTCTAAACCATAAGTGTTAGCAACTTTAAACTTGGTACACTTATTGTCCTTTTTTGTAGTGAAAGCTTTTGCGGGGGTATTAAGTCACATCCTGTGACAGTTCTAGTTTATCTTATTTTCTTTTGTAGGAAAAGGAGAACTGATGTGACGAATAGATATTTACCTACCAAGTCTTTCCCCATATATGCTGTTGTGATGAAAATGTTCAAATGTGGCATGTGAAAAGCGGTGCTGCACAGATTTTGTCACGAGAATGAAATAAAAGATGACTTTTATTTTTGCAAGGGCATGTTAATTGTTTCCCAAACATTGCCAGGTTTTTGCATCTGTTATCAAGGGTATGTCAAGGGTATGTTGGAAAGCATTGAGAGAATAGAAAAAAAAGCTGATAACCTGTGTTTCCTCCTTTCCCTTAATGCTTTCAAATCTACACTATACATATTTTGCACTTTGAGTAACATTTTGTCACCATTGTCCAGTATAATCTTTGAATTTGGACCTGTAGAAAAATGTTTGGGAAGGAATCACATTGATAACAATTGAAAACTATTTGATCTTCTTGTCGTACTTAACAATTTTTTAAGCATATAATTTAGTGCTTTTAGCTCATTTTAATGTCCTATTGAGAAACACTGTGTGCCATGTTTTGCTAGCACCGGACCAGTCAAAAACAATGAAGTTTAAGGATAATCGCTACATTTATTTTATGTCCTCTATTTCAATATCTTTAAGATTTCCAAAGGCATCTATTCTTTGGGAAGAGATTAATTTAAATCATGAAACTATTTTCATGGCACAAACCTGGCCTTTCCAAATCCTCTGCTATTCAACAAACGCCTCTTGTCTCTGACCAATGGTTGGTGGTGAATCGTATAATTGAGAGAGTAACTGAAGGCTTGAATTAGATGAGGTACTACTGATGATTGAAATGCTAGGAATCCACGGAGAGGTGCCCCAGATGCCGCAGTATGGCCATAGCATTTGAAAGAGGCATAGAATCCAATTGTATCAATCATAGCACAATCGCTGTTTAGTCGCATACTGGCAAATTTAATTCATATTGATCTCAAACTTACTATAATGTAGTATGGTAGTACTGGTATTTTTAGCTCACCTGAGCACGAAGTGCTCAAGGTGAGCTATTGTGATCGTTTTTTGTCCGTCGTCCGTCCGTCTGTCCGTCTGTCCGTCTGTCCACAATTTGGTGTTTACACTCTAGCATCCACAAATGTTTGTCAATTTTGATCAAACTTTGTCAAAACAAGTATGGTTATAAGTTCTCGGATGAGTTCGATTATGGGCCAGATCGGACCAGAAAGTGCTGAGTTATCTGCCCCTGAATGTCAAAAAATGCTGTTTTTAACTTTGTTTACACTCCAGCATCTACAATTATTGACCAATCAATACAAAACTAGGACATAATGTTGAAGACCATAAGATCTCGGATGAGTTCAATTTTGGGTGAGATCAGACTAGAAAGTCGAGAGTTATGTGCCCTTGAATTTGACAAAATTGCCGTTTTCAACCATTTTCGACCTTGTTTACACTCTGGAATCTACATTTATTGACCAATCAAGACAAAACTTGGATATTATGTTGGAGACCATAAGATCTCGGATGAGTATGATTTTCAGTCAGATCAGACAAGAAAGTCCAGAGTTAAGTGCCCTTGAATTTGACAAAATTGCCATTTTCGACCTTGTTTACACTCTAGAATCTACATTTATAGATCAATCAAGACAAAACTTGGATATTATGTTGAAAACCATAAGATCTCGGATGAGTTCGATTTTCAGTGAGATCAGACTAGAAAGTCGAGAGTTATGCGCCCTTGAATTTGATAAAATAGTCGTTTTCGACCATTTTCGACCTTGTTTACACTCTAGAATCTACAATTTTTGACCAAACAAGACAAATCTTTGACATAATGTTGGAGACCATAAGATCTCACATGAATTTGATTTTCAGTCTGATCAGACCGGAGAGTCAAGAGATATGTGTCCTTGAACTTGCCAAAATTGCTGATTTTGATTGGTTTCGACTTTGTTCACTCTCGAGAATCTACAATTACTGACCAATCAAGACAAAACTTGGACATAATGTTGGAGACTATAAGATCTCAAATGAGTTCGATTTTCAGTCTGATTAGAAAGGAAAGTTGAGAGTTATGTGCCCTTGAACTTGCCAAAATTGCTGATTTTGACTGTTTTCGACTTTGTTCACTCTCTAGAATCTACAATTATTGACCAAGACAAAACTTGAGCACAATGTTTGGGACCATAAGATCTCTCATGATTTTAATTTAAGTCTGAACGGATAGGTTTGGAGTTATGCACACATTAATTTGACAAAATTGTTGTTTTCGACTTTTTTTTTACTCTTACAACTAGAAATATTTACCAATCAAGACGAAACTCAGACAATGTTGATTTTGGATGAGGTTGAAATTCGGCATAATTAGAAATTACTGAGTTATCTGCCCTTGAATTTTATTAATTTGCTGTTTTCGACATTTTTTTACTCTAACATATGGCGTGCGAAAAGGGTCTATAGACATAATAGCGCAATACCTACATTAGCTATACTTACATTCACAAATAGTGACCAATCAAGACAAACTTGGACACAATGTTGACGACCATGGGTTTGTTTTCCGTCTTAAAGTCACAAATTGATTTGGACAAAACTGTTGCTCATACAATCTTTGTTCAGGTGAGCGATATAGGACCATCATGGTCCTCTTGTAATGTTGTACATATTCTTATAACTTCGGTTGGGGTCAAAACCTCGTAACTACAGCTTGAAAAGCTGGAGTTACGACGTTTTGGCCTCCAACCGACGATTATGTTTAACCCCTTCCCTAACATAAAGATACGATGTCCCAATTTGAAAGCTGCTGCAGTGACAAAATGGGTTTGAACATACATAGAATTTGTGTATATCACATTAAACATTCAGACTAGAGGAGAAATTGCTGATTTCTATGAGGGATGTCATAACCAGGTATTGTTTGGGAAAGTGTAATGCATTACGAATGGAACATGAATTCTGCTAACAATAGATGACATTGTTTAATGTATGAATAGCAAAATACCGACGCATTCTTACAAATTTTTACAAAATCAAATTGATTTTCAGAATAATTGACAAATTTAAGACTCTGTCTCGATTTTGTTTTTGAGTACAAACACTAGTCTTGTGGAACCAATTTCGTTGATTTATATTTACAAAAGTTAATATCAGTATGAAATACTATCATCAATGTTGTATTTAATGTTGTATATAGTTTTAGATGTATGTCAATTAAATGTTTTTTAAAAAAAAGTCAACAAACTTTTCCCTTCCTGTTTATAAGCCCTTTCCGAAATAAGACATATTTTTGAAGTACTATATGGGCAAGAATTCACTAATGTGCCTCACAGTGTGACAATGAGTGAAAAAATAAAAAAAGAGAGATGTTGTTTTAATATTCTGTTTAGACACAGATAAAGGTCAAATGTTTATGATAATTTAACTTTTATAGATCCATGAATGTCCATGTACTTGCTACACCAAAAAATGCAATTTTTGTGCATGTAACATTGACACAAATTTTTTTCTTTTCTTTTAAGACCTCTCTCCCTTCAGGGTACTTACAACTAATTTTTCTCTTCTGATTATTATTATGCTCCCCGAAAAAATTTCGGGGGAGCATATAGTCGCCACGCTGTCCGTGTGTCCGTCCGTCCGTCCGTCCGTCCACAGCCATATCTCAGCAACCCTTGGACCAAATTCAATGAAACTTCGCATGTGAATTCCCTGGGTCAATATCTAGGGACCTTTTTCTCCGTTTGTAAATTTAAGGCTGCGTCATGGAAAAAGGGGCCTTAGTGTAAAAATTAGTTTTTCTCTTATTTCTCTTCATCTAATGGGCATAATTTAATGAAATTTTGTGTGTGTGTAATAAATTGGATGTTCTAGACCATATTCTATAAATAATGTGTGTACAAAAAAGCTGTCATGGGAAAAGGGGGCTTAATGTATGATAATTTTTATTTTGTGACAAACACTTATTCGGGGAGCATAATCCGTCTGTGACGGCTCTTGTTTGGCTTTCATTATATTCTCCATCTGAGATTTTATTTTAAATAATTAATTTCTAGAATTTTTGGAAACTGTTGACAAAGTGTTATTTGGTGTCAATGTTACATACAACTGTTCAGTTGTAGGTAGAAAAATGTTCCTTTTTTCCAATTCACTTATTAGAAACACCAAAGTTAATCATCTTCAAGGCTGAAAATATATCAGGAGCTTGCAATATAATAGACTTGATTATCCTAGCACTATTAACATAAATGTTGACACCAAATAATTTCTGTCCATGTTACATGCATGCTTCAATGTACACAATTAAAGAAATCTACATAAAACTAAAGGCAAATGTGGCGTTAGAATTATTTTACATCAACACTGAAGCTTAATTTTGTTATTTAACTTATTTTCTTAGGAGAAATACAGGAATTCTTCAAGTTGACGTATTAGTCTATGATGGTATGTCCGGAAATCACGTCCCGTATGCACCAGAGTATTAAGCATGCCAACAACTGCAGTTGTGCGCACCTATATCTTAACTTTCATGAACCACTTGTTGGCATATCAGGAAACGCGTCATTACCTCGTATTCCGCCGATTACGTAAAGCTGTCAATTTGCTTAGTTGCAAACCGAGTTAAGTGAAACATATGAAAATGATGTTGTTTTTTGTTTATATGTGTTTCTATTAAAATATATCTGGATATAGATATAAAATGTTTGAAATGAACAACCCATATAATGCATAGATATGCCGTCGTTAACAATATTGAGACAAACACTGGCGTATTCAACGTTCTTTACTTTTACACTACTTGACATCTATCTTGACGTTTAATCTTAATCGTGCGGGTGTTGTAGTGGTTACAACCTTATTGGTCGGACGTCTTCGACGATATATCGGGTAGATAAATATCGATTTCATAGATTTCACCAGCCGTACATGCACTTGACCCACGTGTGTGTGCTATACTGGTCGAAAGTTCTAAAGCGCCACATTACAAATGACTATAACTATTTAATCTAATATCATATCTTTATGAAATTTTATATGCGAATTAATAAGTGTCAGTTAGATTAATTTGCATGATTTATTTCAGTTATCATTGAATGTAAGGTTTTTATACGAGTAGAGCTCAATAAGCTCTAAATCATCGTAGAGCTTCAGATAATCCATTTATAATGATACTAAGTTACATGGATTTTTAGCAGAACCCAATCAATGGAGGAAAACATAAAAAATTAATGACATGCTTCTTTTGCTGGTGACTACAGCAATGAGAAAAGTGGTGGGTGGGGTAAATCTTGGTGTTTTAATTTTTTTCTTTTTATTGACAATTGTCCCATTCCTTTTTGCGCAATGAATTAACATAATCAAAGGAATTTTGAACATATTGTGTAATTTTGTGTCGCCGAGAATCACGAGGGCATATTTCAATCATTTTCTGAGAAGACCAGGATATATGGTAATTTTGTTAGTCGAAAATGTCCTCGTGCGTACATATATTGAATCTCTAATATTGTGTATTATATCTAGTTTATGTTTTTGTACGTTTAGTATTCAATTTAATAAGTATTTAGTTCTTATATATACAAAATAATTTACATGTACATGGTTGTTGTACAAAGACGTGTATTGCGTTCGTTGTTGTAGGTGAAATTTATACGCATGTGCATTAGTTTTTGTATTGTAAAAATAATGCCAAGCAGATTATCCGTCGAAGAAGTCAAGGATATCTATCAAAAGGAGCCTTTGTATCATGTCAAGTTCTAGATCGAACTCTAGTCAGTGAACCAACAAAAGATTCTTGTGAAATTTTACTGTAGGGTGCAGATATAATGTCCCAGTATGTGGAAAAAAACCTGAAATTGCTCAACGTTTCAGCAAGCTTATTGACACAAACAGAAATACAGTGGTGATACAAAAAAGACTGTACAAGAACAAGCAAAGAAACGCCATGAAACACTACTCACGGCCATTCTCAGAGAAAAGGCAATATCAAGCATGGCACTGGTGTCTTTTTGACCTTAAAACAAAGAAATTACAGTTCTTGATGCAATGATTTTGTTGCAGTGCCTTCAAAAAAACTAGTAATATCAAATGAGGCAGATATCAACCTTAACACTCTGTTTCTGTAACACAATCGAAATTTGAAGGTTACAAAGAGGTTCCGTACACATTTGACCGATATGCACTCTAGGAACTTGTTATGTGTAGGCCATTTGTATCAAGACAATGTGTCGGACATCAAGGCGTACATTTAAGTCAAGCGGGCTGGTCTGTACTGGTAAAAAGGAGCGGACAAAGATGTTTATTTGAATCCAGAATAATTTACAGATTAATAAATGTTTTCAGTCTTCTATCGTACTTCAGCTAATTATGGTGTGCCTTTATAAGTAGAGATCTATCTTTTCGATTTTGTACACCGTATATTTTATCATTCTTTGATTTCTTTTAAGAATCTTTGTCTAATCTCTTCTTACTCGATGGGTATTTTGTTTTTATTCATTGTTGTACGCCACATATCATTTATGACAGAAAACTGAAAGTTCAACCTTGACATAATCGAAATCTACTAGACTAGTAGGCTTACATAGTTTTAAGATACATTTTTTTGGGGGAAAAAAAGCCAAGCAGAGAAACGGCTTTTGCAATAATGTATATTACGTTTTCCCACACAACTTTAAACTTATCAACGAAAATCAATAAATGAAATAGTGGTAAGTGGAATAAATATTCTACTTTACGGTTAATACCTAAATCCAACTTGAAAAGTGGATAACAAGCCTTGTAAGTTTAAACGTTTAAATTTTCATGTACTGGTTTAACAAATATTAATCTTCAGGATGTTCGAAAGTAAATTTTATGATTATTTGTAACGACGTTACAATGACGTTGTTGACGTTAAGGCGTTAGAGCAAAAATATCGAAGGGAAATTACATAATGGAACATTATAAAGTTTAGGTTAAGTGGGTTTTTTTAACTTTGCAATCGTAATACAGCGGATATACATGTATGTATCAAATGAAATTGACCTATCATCGACGTTATTTATATTTTGACGTAATCATAAGTTGTGACTCTTAATATAATATTTTCATGATGTTACCTTTATTGTGTGTGGTCACGAAGAAAAATATGCTAAAACCATTCATATAAGCAATAAGCATGTATGTTTGTAATTTGACGTCAGTGTGGCGTCTGTATACTAAAACGCATTCAACAGGTTTTACAAAATGATGCGTTTTCTCTAAATCAATTATGTCAAAGGATTTGAGTTATTTTCTTGTGCTTTTTCTTTACAATATCCCTGTAATCGACTGTTTACCTCAATGTTGTTGTTTATTATTGTTGTTTTTGACGTGACGTCACAGGAATACGACGCGTCTACAGATATGCCAACAAGCAGTTTCATCATTACAAAGGAATTGTTTCTCTGATTTGCGTTGTTGGCATTCTTAATACTAAAATGCACACGGATTACCGATTATCACAGACTATATAGTATGTAACCATGACACAAAAATTGCTAAGCGTTACATACACTTCACAGATGGCTATGTGTAATAAGCAGTGAACATTTACATGAACAGTTTTGGTTCATTTCAGAAAAAAATGTCTCGTAATCTGCTTTGACACTATTTAATACAAGTTAAAACATTAAAAACTGTTAGTTTGGGCTCAAACAAGTGATGACACTAAAAATGTCACACTTTTGCGTCAATTTTACATGCATTTTCACCTTAAATTCAGGTCATTAATAATTTCTAGCGTAATTTAAAGTATTTGTTTTTGCGAAAAATAAGAGAAAACACCCTGACCTCTGTGTAGAATGATTATTTGTTCAAGCAATTATCTTTTAATATTAAAATATAGCAACATAACATCAGATTGACACAAAAAAATCCACTAGTGAATTCTTGCCCATATGGAAAAATCCTGGGAAAGCATTGAGACAAAAGAAAAACATGTTGATGATCAGCATTTGCTCCTTTTTTCGCAATATTTTCTTAGCTATATTACAGACAAATCCGATTTCTTAACATCCAAGTTTGGTACAGCCTATAGAATTGGACCAGCCTGTTATTTTGCTGTTGGGTAAGAATTAACCCATTACCACACAATGACTCTTTTTGACTCCTGACAAAATAATGCCAATGGAAAACATCGTGGAAAATGAAGAAATTGCTTGTGATAAGCAATATTAAAATTTCCATTCACTTGAAATAGTCGTCTGCAGGATCTTTCTATTTGGACCGTCCTAAAATTTAGTTGTTTGGTAAAGGGTAAGAATTACCCACTCATCGGATTAGGGAATCTGTGTTGGGGGTTCACATCGAAACTCAAAGGTATCGCAAACTGCAACATGCATGTCGTCATCTAAGTTCAAAAACGCCGAAACTACAGCTTATTCAAGCTGTAGTTACGACAATTTTCAAACGTAACTGACGATATGGCGTGCAAAATGATTAGCGATAGTAATAAGGCCCGTAACAAAAAATCGGGGGCATACCGGTATAATTATTCAGGTCTCCTAGTGAAACCTTTAAAAACTTTTAATTTCAGAGCAAACCTTTAAAACCTTTACATTTTCCCAGAAAGCCTTTAAAATGTCATATTAGCATGTAATTCTCACTAAAAACCTTTTTATTTCGTCTTACTGGTTGTTGTCCAAGCTTAAAGCAAGTAATGGATCATGTTCTGGATATCCCTTCTTTTATATGCAGTTTAACAAAGCAGATGCCACAAAATCGTACCTAATTTTTTAAGATTTTTTTGGGAGGAGACCCTCAAACCCCCCCCCCCCTTAAGAGAGGGATGCATGAAAATGACTTGGTTATCGATTGTGTATTTTCGACAAAAATGGCCTTTGTTTACTCTTTATTATACCCCCCAAATTCAATGTGGGTGGTATATAGCCTTTAAGGAGTCAGCTTGTCCGTTGGTCTGTCTGTTGGTCTGTCGGTCTGTAGCATTTTTGTCCACTCTATTTCTCCTAAACTACTGGTCAAATTTTATTCAAATTTCACATGTGAGCTCATTACCAAGTGGAGATGTGCCATATTACATTTTGGTTATGGTCCATTGATTTTTCACAGAGTTATGGCCCCTGAGTGAATTTTCTTGTCCGCTCAATATCTCGGTAACTAATGGATGGATTTCAATAAAAGTTTACAGTTATGCTCAGTAGCTCTCAAATATGTGCATATTACTTTTTGGTGATGATTCATTGATTTTTGAGTGAGTTATGGCCCTTTGTTGAATATTGCGATTTTACGCAACTTCAACATGTGTTGATCGGTTTCCGATTTTTGTCCACTCTTTTACTCATAAACTAGAGGACCAATTTTATTCAAACTTCACATGTGAGCTCATTACAAAGTGGAGATGTGCATGTAATATTTTGGTTATGGTCCATTGATTTTTCACAGAGTTATGGCCCTTGAGTGAATTTTCTTGTCCGCTCAATTTCTCAGTAACCATTGGATGGATTTCAAGAAAAGTTTACAGTTATGCTAAGTAGCTCTAAAATATGTGCATATTAAATTTCGGTTATGGTTCAATGATTTTTGACTGAGTTATGACCCTTTGTTGAAAACTGACATTTTTTGCAACATTAACGTGTGTTGATCTATTTGTTGATTTTTTTTTTTTTTTTCGCTATATTTATCCTACACTACTTTACAAATTTTATTCAAACTTTACATGTGAACTTCTTACAAAATGGAGATGTGCATGTAATATTTTGGTTACGGCCCAAGGGTTTCTTTTAGAGTTATGGCCCTTGAGTGAATTTTCTTGTCCGCTCAATTTCTCAGCAACTAATCCTTGGATTTCATAAAAACTTCACAGGTACGCTTATAGCTCTCAAATATGTGCATATCGAATTTCGATTATGGTTTATTGAATTTTGACCAAGTTATGGCCCTTTGTTGGAAATCGACATTTTTTCACAACATACCATGTGTTGATCTGTTTGTTGATTTTTTATGCTCCCCGAAGGGAGAGCATATAGTCGCCACTTGTCTGTCCGTCCCTCCGTCCGTCCGAAGCGATTTCTCCATAACCTTTGGGCCAAATCAAATGAAACTTACCATGTGAACTCCCTGTGACAAAATGCCGATGTATTTTTCCCGGTTTTTGGATTTGAGGCCTCGTCATGGGAAAGGGGGACTTAAGGTTAAATACAGTTTTTCTCTAATTTCTCCTAGTCTAATGGTCAGAATTTGGTTAAATTTCATATTTGAGTGGCAAATCAGATGCCCTTGACAATAAACTATTTAAAATTTGCATATACAAAATATGTAATGGAAAAGGGGGCTTAACATTTGTTAGCTTTTATTAGCTCTGCATGGCATATATTTATTGTGACGATGCCTTATTCGGGGAGCATTGTCCGTCTCTGACGGCTCTTGTGTCCGCTCTATTTCTCCTAACATCAAACTTCACATTTAAACTTATTGTGTCGCCCCCATGGGGCGACACTACTTGTGATATACTTCTTCTAATTTTAGAAATTACGTCATGAGCGATAATTGTTTGTACTTGAAAATCGTATATAACCTACCCATAGACAGTTTACACGATATATTTTTCAAACAGTACTATTAAGTATACTTTGAAGTTCATCTAATCCAAGAACACGCAAAAAGCTCAAGAAAACAAAATTTTAATTATTCTATTTTTGTATGTAGCAATGGAAAGTCCCTACTTCCGGTTTGCCCAATACACCCAAATACACTTCCAAATTTTTAACCGTGACCTGCGCATGAAGTGAGCAAACAAAAGGTCACGTGGTCTTTTTACTATATAATTCATTGTGCGAGTCGTTATTTTCGCGCGAGCATTTTTCATTTATTCTGCCTAAGTATTAAGAATATTTTATACAGTCATTTGCGTTAATTATTAGAGTTTTCAGTTACAGGAATATTTTTGCAACTTTGATTGAAAAAAAGAGATTTTTTGGCTTGTAATCATTCGTACCCTGTCTCCATCGCCCATTACCACCATGCAAGTTCAGGATGAGCTACTGCTTTTGAAAACCATATAAAAAGATTTTTGCAGGAGCAAGTGAGCTCCTTAGTACTGTCCAAGTGTGAGTGGTAATATTTTGCATGTGTTTGTGCTCTAGATTAGAGCCAATAATGGACAGGTCACAGGATGGATTCCCAGCCGCGGAGCGTGGACAATTATAAATTAACTTATTGCTGAAATATTGTTGAGAGGCGTTAAATTAAAAAAAAAAAAAAAAAAAACAATTGAAAAGAAAAATGTTTTAAACTTTTACCAAACAAGAAATTTTAATGTTTTGACTGTCAAGGGCGGATCCAGGATTTTTTTTCAAGGGGTGGGGGTGGGGTCTAGCCTATAAGATGGCTTTGAATTTGTGAATTTTGTAATGTTAGATACCATACTAACGCTGTGTAGTCAAAATTCGATTTTCGACATATTCAAGGCGGGGTCCGGACCCCCGACCCCCTTTTAGATCCGTCTTTGTCTGTCTTACAGAGATTGTTTCAAAAATCATTTCAAGGGGCAAAATAATGAAATACTTTTAATCAGCATTTTCTCCTTTTGCCTCAAGGTTTTCGTTACTATATTACTATATTTTTCATGGGGGTCCAAGACCAATTGCTAGGGCGGGGGGGGGGGGGGTCCACGCCTAAATGATGACTAAAATGTGTCAAATTATATAACGTTAGGCCTATATTGACGCTTTAATTATATAGTCAACATTCAATTTTCGGCTGATTCCAGGGGGGGGGGGGGGGGGGATGCGGACATCCCGACCCCCCCCCCACTCTAGATCCGCCCTTGCACAAAAAGCCTACTTTCATGATACCCATTCTGTTATCTGCAAGAGCTTCCAAATTGAATCAGGTGCCGTTTAGGAAAGGGTTAAGCCGCTGTCAAACTTGAAAAGTCTAAATAATTTGTCGTTTGGGAAATGAGCTTTAACAGCTATGTTTTTATTATCAAATTGATCTACCATAATGCATTATCTTTCTTCATAAACCTTTCGGTACTGACATAATCATCTTCACACTGAAAATGGCATGTTTCGTACTATTTTTTTGTTGGGGAAGGGGGGTTTACGTGAATATGAGAGTTTAACCTTGCGGCTAGGTCCTCAAAAGATCCGAGGATACTACTTTTTTGGAGGGTCAAACATGACTTAATAGCCGATAAAGGCCATAAATGGAAGTCAGTCAATGATATCCCGTCGAGATTCACAGAGGAATCATCACTAAACGGAGTGTGAAGCCTCTTAAACTTCTTCTTTCCTCCGTTCATTTCCATTGCACGTTGGATGCTTTACTCACATTTGGGTCAGAGCCTCGATCTGGCATCAAAAAGTGTTACTATTTTTAGTAACAAATTGGAAGTGTATTTGGGTGTATAGGGCAATATCTAAATTCTATACGATTTGGCGACCACTAAATCCTATCCGATTTGACCACATTAATGCACAATAATCAAAGTACAACAAGTACTTTAGTATTGAATTAACACATCGCATACAATTTGGGCTGATCAACTTACATAATTTCAAGGATCGTTTTAACTGTACAGGTATGTGTATTGCTAGTGGAACATTATATTTTCACATGCTTAATTCAAAATAGTAGACTTTTAGGGGGATTCTCATCTGGTTTTTATGTTCCTAGTAGAAAAGCAGCTTTGTAATCAGAACAGTTCAATTCTTTCCTGTTTCGGGAAAATGGTTTAGGAAATCTATCTGCATCGTGTTATCATGTTATGTTATGATTAAGTTATTTTAGTCCAGTCAATTGGATCCCCTATACCCAGGGCTGCGTTTACAGGCAGTGTAGACAAAAATCAATATCATTACACATGCAACATGATCTTAGTCTATATTACGGCATAAATTCGTTATCACCATAGCGTCTAGTTTCACGAAGAAATCATTGACAAACGGGGTCTTATCCCTCTTTAACTTCTTCTTACATCATACTTTCGCAATATATCATAATACATGTATAGCACTTTGGGGACTGTGTCCTTAATTTGGTCAGAGCCTCGCTCAGATATAACATTCACATTCTATTTGTTAACCGTGCCTGAAGGATTTGTGTGAAAAAGTACAAAAATAGGTCCCAATAAATGACATGACAGAGCATTCTTGTGCATTTCTACAGATTTGGCATATTGAAATCATAAAAAGTTCAATTTTCAGATTTTGACCTAGTATATCAATTTTAACTTACTACTTTTTATAAACGTCCTCGAACCCATTCCTGCGATTTGCAAATATAACATTCACTTAATTACGCAGATAATTAGTTTAAACTTTACGACTGTGTTCATTTTTTCACTACCGTAACGAATTCGTAAAGAGGCACAGTTACTCTTTCTGCTCTCCGAAAAACATGTAGCTTTTGCATAAGATTGGAAATTTTTTCGTTTATGTACTAAATTAATGTTTCTAAGTATTTCTCGAATAGAAAAAAAAATCTTTGTTTTTCCATTATCTGTGAATACAACCCATATTGATAATTGAGAGATACACTTTATTTAGAGTCATCCAGAGATATAAAACCTCATTTTGCAGTCTGATTAAGCACAATTTGCATTTTTCATTGCAAATATTTACTCCAATAAGTTAATGATAGCTTAAATGCGAAAATTTTTAACAGCGTTACGGTAGGGAAGATAGTGTTACGGTAGGAAATGAGATATCAGAATTCGAAAATCAAAGATGTTAACGAAACTGGGAAGTGAGTCTCAAAAGACTGTGCCACTAGGTCTTTGAAAAAATCTAGATGAATACATCCTGTTTACGGTTAAAATGCCAATGAAGTTATTCATATTCTTTTTTTTTTTTTTCTAAACATGCCAAAATGTATGTTGCTACTTTTTCACTGCCATAACAATGCATTCCCTATCTTAACACTAAAATTGTTGAGCCATATATCCTGAATGATACATGATAGCAATTTCTTTCGTTTATAGGCTGCATATTGAAGAGATGCAATACACACAAACTGTGAATCTGAGACCATTTCTTATTTAGGTATTGTCCGTTTTTATTCCAAATGGCTAAAACTTTATATGCAAGATTCTCACTGACCACTGGAACTTTTGTTTTCATATTTTGCAAATGTGTATGAAATGACAACACAAAATTGTATACTAAGTCACAGAACTCTAACAAGTGTTTCAAAAGAGTTACATCCATTTCCTACTTCCAATTTCACTACCGCAACAATGTTTTCACTTCTGTAACGAAGTTAGTACCTCAACAACCGCTAAACTCATTCTTTTGAAACTTTGCACATGGCGTGTTGGATCACAACACAGGATAACGGAGCAAGTCCTAGATCTCTGACAATCACAATCAGAATTATATTTTTTCGTCTTGCAATTTCACTACCGTAACATAGAGTTAACTTCCGTAAAGAAGGGAATGTGTCATGGTAGTGAACATTACGTTAATGAAAATCCATCGTAAATTCTGACGCAAAAGTAAAATTTCAGATTTATTTTTGCATAAATTTTACTTTTATTTCTATCTGAAAGAAAAAACAAATTCTTACGAAAATTTCAAGCCAAAATATTGAATCGTTTACGAGAAATATAGGTTTTTGCGCTAAAATTAAACAAATTGTTGTGGACAACAGTTCAGATTTATATGGAATTTGTCATTTCTGTCTCAGCTTTAAAGGCGTATTTTTCGGTTATAAATAACAACTTTGAAAAAATGATAGCATTGCTACGCATTAGAATAACCAACCTTTGCATCAAGGCATACTTTTAAAAAATAGAATTGGAATCTTATGCCCCCTTTAAATTGCATGGTCCAGTTTCGGGCGTGCGTCCGTGCGAAAATCTCTTCCCCAAAATATTTTCTTCTACAAAACTACCGGATCAATTTCAACGACAATACCCTATACAGGAAATTCCTTGCATAGAGCCATTCAAATTTCATAAAAAATATAATAGATCTAATTTCATGCAGAACTCTGGTTGCTATAAACCTGCTCATTGGATTTAATTGTAATAAAGCAATATGTTGCTTGGAAAGGCCTCTATTAGAGTCATTAATGGAATTCCGATTAAATTTAAGACTTGATTGGAAAAATATACATTCAGCAAAAAAGTAAATGTTGAAAAAACACAGATAAGAAATCAAATATTGTAAAACACATTTAAGGGCGACACAATTTTCTTTGCTGTACATTACAGCAAGTTTTTACTTGTTACACAGTGGAGATGGGCATAAAGATAGTTTTGTCACGGCCCAATGATTTGTCACTGAGTTATGGCCCTTGAGTGAATTTTCTTGTCCGCTCAATTTTTCGATAACTAATGGACGGATTTCATAAAAAAAACTTTAATGGAATGCTTAGTAGCTCTGAAATATGTGCATATTAAATTTTGGTCATGGTCCATTGATTTTTGACTGAGTTATGGGGCTTTGTTGAAAATTGGCTTTTTTGCAACATTATTATGTGTTGATCTGTTTCTTGATTTTTCGTCCGCTTTATTTCTAAAAAAAATAGTGGTCCAATTATATTCAAACTTCAGATGTGAACTTATTACAAAGTGGAGATATGCATATAATATTTTGGTTACGGCGCAACGATTTTTAGCTCCACTGGCCGAAGGCCAGCGGGGCTTATGTCATGGCCCTGTGTCCGTCGTCCGTGCGTGCGTGTGTCCGTGCGTAAACTTTTTCTTTAAACATCTTCTCCAAAACTACTGGACCAATTTCAACCAAACTTCACAGGAATCTTCCTTCTTATATGAACCTCTTCCAAATTCCTTCAAAAAAATAAATTCCGTGCAGAACTTGAATTTTAATTAATTAAATTAAATTAAATTTTCGAAAAATCTTTAAAAATCTTCTTCTCCAAAACTATTGGACCAATTTCAACCAAACTACACAGGAATCTTCCTTTCATGAACCTCTTTTAAATTCCTTAAAAAAAAATAAATTCCATGCAAAACTTGAATTTTAATCAAATAAATTAAATTAAATTTTCGAAAAATCTTTAAAAATTCTTCTTCTCCAAAACTACTGGACTAATTTCAACCAAACTTCACAGAAATCTTCCTTGCATGAATCTCTACCAAATTCATTCAAAAGAATAAAACCCGCGCAGAACTTGAATTTGAATTAATTTAATTGATTTAAATTTTCAAAAAATCTTTAAAAATTCTTCTCCTCCAAAACTACTGGACCAATTTCAACCTTACTTCAAATGAATCATCCTTGCATGAATCTCTACCAAATTCCTTCAAAAGAATAAAATCTATGCAGAACTTGAATTTTAATTAATTGAATTAAATTTTCGAAAAATCTTTAAAAATTCTTCTTCTCCAAAACTACTGGACTTATTTCAACCTAACTTCACAGAAATCTTCCTTGCATGAATCTCTACCAAATTCCTTCAAAAGAATAAAGTCTGCGCAGAACTTGAATTTTAATTAATTTAATAGATTTAAATTTTCGAAAAATCTTTAAAAAATTTTCTTCTCCAAAACAACTGGACCAATTTTAACCAAACTCTACAGAAATGTTCCGTGCATTAATCACTTCTTAGTTCCTTCAAAAAAATAAATTCTATGTAGAACTTTTAACCAAACTTCACATGAATCTTCCTTGCATTTATCTACTCTAAATTCCTTAAAAAAATTATTTGCATGTAGAACTGAATTTTCGAAAAATTATTAGACAATCTTCTTCTCCAAGACTACAGGACCAATTTCAACCAAACTTCACAGGAATCTTCCTTGCATGAATCTCTTCAAAATTCCTTCACGTTCGGATGAAAAGCTTGGTGGGCTAGGCTTTTTTTGCTATATGAAACAGTGTAATTTTAAGAAATTTTTTAAAAACATTTCTGGTCCCTAATCACTTATTGGATTTCATTCTGGTGTAGCATGAATCTTCTTTTAATAGACCTCTATTGTATTCCTTGAAGAAATTCATAGTCTAAATGTCTAAAAGCCAGTGGAGCGATACAGGGCCATCTTGGCCCTCTTGTTCACGGAGGTATGGTCCTTGAGTGAATTTTCTTGTCCGCTCAATTTCTTGATAACTTATGGATGGATTTTATAAAAAATTTACAGGTATGCTTACTGGCTCTCAAATATGTGCATATTAAATTTTTGTTATTGTTCATTGATTTTTGACTGAATAATGGCCCTTTGTTGAAAATAAGCAATGTTTGCAACATTACCATTTGTTGGTCAGTTTGTTCTTTTGTTTGCTCTTTTTCTCACTTGATCATTTAACAGTTCATAGGAAATGTACATCTCAAAATGCACAAACACAGCGCTTTTGGGGGGGGGGGGGTATGATCACTTTCAGTGATAGGCTATTCTAGTTGTTTCAAATTTTGCGCTAAAAAGTCTTTATTTTCATACATTGGAGCCTTTATAAAAACCTTTATGTTTGTTTTGGTCTGCTAGGAGGCCTGAATTATTGTTTTTCTCCTGTCTGTCCGAAAACTTAACATTGCCCATTGCGGGAACATTAGTGTTTTACAAACACCTTCATGCGCGGATCCAGAGGGGAGGTCAGGGGGTCATGACACCCCCCACCCCCCCCCCCCCCCTGGAATTTGGCGAAAAAAGGGGTTATCAAAAAGATTGCTGGTTATGTCCCATATAAACTGCGCCATTCGTCCCTGTGTGCCACGACAAACCATTGTTATATTTAGTCCTTCATGGTATGACATGGATCCAGGGGTGGTCAGGGGCCTGACCCCCTGATATTTGGCGAAAAAAGGGGTTAAAGATCGGACCCCCCTGGGAAAAATTTCTGGATCCGCGCTTGACCTTGTCTTTTGGAATTACTCATTTTTGTCAAGATGTCTTTGGGGGTTGACACAACCAGCTAACGACTGATTTATTTTGGGAAGATATATAGGATGATAGATATTACAGATGGTTGCTCACCGATGAGCTCACGGACTCGATACTAGTATCCCACCACGGTGAACGTTCTAACACATTGCAATGTGGACTATTCCTATTCGACAGCTGCTGCAACGATAAAAGGACCTCTATGGATAAACCGAGAAATCTCCCTAAAAGGCTCAGCTTGAGGGATCAATTTTCAAAACTTACAAATTGGGAAACGAAATTAAGCTTTATGGTTAGGTACTAATAGGTAGATAAATAAATGAAATGAATATCTATTTTATGTCATTTAAAAAGTTTTATAGGTGCAGATAGCTCTTGATTTTTGTACCCACCTAAATGGTTTCATTTTCTTACACTACCGGTATCAAAAGAGCTAAAATGAAGTTTCTTTTTGTTTTATTTACAATTTATTTTCTGCATATACAAGGATAGATGGTATTGACATCATATGACAACTTATGTTTTGTCCGTAATGCGCATCATTGAAACAACTTTAAAAGCAGCAATACCTACCTTCCCTGGGCTGGCGAACATCGTCCCCCCCCTGACCCAGATTCCCATTGACATGTTGTGTAATTATGCTTCCTTGGTAAAAATGATTTCCTGGGTCACGGGTTGGGGCATTTATACTTTTATACTAAAAATAGTATTCATATACCAATTGCCATATTTTTCGCGGGAAAATTTCGCATTTAAACTCGTTTCAATCATGCGCATCAAGAACAAAACGAAAACTGGTTTATGATTTCAATATCAATTTTCCTTATATTTACAGAACAATTCTTGCTGGTAGAACAAAAGAACTCTTAATTCTGGTTAAATGAATACCGGTGGGGTAAGGAAATGTAGGCTACGTAATTTTAGGGGTAAGTACAGAAATCAAGAGTTATCTGTACATGTCGAATCGTTTTGATTGTACAAAATCATTTTCATATGATTTAAGTATACATCTAACAATACAGCTAGAAATAATTATCAATTTGCTTGTTTTGAAAATTGACTTTTCCATTTGAGTCTTTTGGTGAGATTTCTCGCCTTATCCATAGAGGCCCTTTTCTTATTTTGACTCAATGTTTTGCCAAGGCTTTTATCATGCTTGACGTCAAACCCATGTATTTTTTGGAAGAAGTGCAACACTTATCTAAACTTTTCTGCATTTGTTGTCACGTGATTCCCGTCGTAAGTTCGTCGGAGATTAGGCCCTACTTGCCTTCATATCCCCCCCCCCCCCAAAAAAAAAAAGATTAAATTGTAGACCAATCGATCCTAAAGGAGATACATGTACTTTACTTAAAGGGGCCCATTCTATATTTTTATGCTTCCGAACTGTTTGGGAACTCATATTTGTGCATGGAAAAACAATTAGCAATGCATAAAAACCTTAATCACGGCGAAAACCCATCTTTCCTTTGCTATAGATCAATCCTTTACAAGCGTGTTTACACATTCTATTTTTACTTCAAAACAAGACAGGACCGAGGTCAACGAGACACACCTCCGCGATATTAACACACCGTACAACCGGCTGTGTCGATGACTGTGACCTTATTTGCGAGGGATACGTGGAAAGGTTTATTTTGTACAAGCACTGAACATTTATATGCGTATTTATCAAGTATAGAATATCAAAGATCCTTTCGTCTATTTATAAAAGTAAATTCATTTAACCTACCATGCACCAATCTCCTTCGCAGTTATCTCCCCTGAATTTGGATTGGGGAGATCTCTGCCGGCACAGCTTGAGTTACCAAGATTTCAGGTAATTGATTGTTTTTATTTTGATTTTTATCTAAATAAATAAACACGCTTTAAGTGGTGTTTTAAGAATATGAGGTGTCAGATATGAATCCAAATAAAAAATATAATTGAATTTAAAAATTGATTTCAGAAATATAAATAAATTTCCGCCATCCTTACAATATCACATGATATTCACCATGGTCACGTGATTTATATGCCTGCAGTGATAATGCAAGGCATTGTCGCTGTGTGGAGTTTGACCATGCACATGACATCAGATGCCGAATCTGTCTTCGCTGACTTTCGGCGCAGCCGGTTGTACGGTGTGTTAAATCTCGCTGAGCACAGATGGCGTATCTCTGACGTAATCGATTTTTGAAGGTTGGGCATATGTAGCCGTTACAAAACAAAAACAATGACGCCCGCATGTTATTAATTGACTTGAATTTTAATACTTAATAAAGCTCGACGAGTGGTAACAATGGACATAAATGATCTACCCCTTCAGGTTGGTAATTTCATACGTTATATCTGGTTTGTAAATAATTGTGCCATTTGCATTTTCGACAGCCTAGCTGGTCCCCCTTTAAAACGCCAGCAGTCTCCTTTTCTCATCGTGCCAGTAATTCCTAAACTTTGTTACAGTTCCATTCCAAATACAGACATAAGCATTTTGAACGGTTTAGAATTTTGAATTAATGCATACTTATGGAAATATTTGACAAAAATATTCAAAATTACCTCCCGTGCGTATGAATATAGAGAAAAATAATATTTCGTCGGTGAAATGCAAAACCTCGTATGTCGATTCTTGCGATTTTCAAAGTACAAACTTGTGTGTCCGGTTGAAACAATTCTCGCAGGGTTTGATACATTTTTGGCCAGCGAGCTATTGTCATGGCGCCGTGTCCATCGTGCGTGCGTCCGTCCGTCCGTCCGTTAACTTTTTCTTTAAAAATCTTCTCCTCTCAAACCAGTGGGCCAATTTGACCAAACTTTGCGGGAATGCTTCTTGGGTGACCCTTTACTTAAATTGTTCAAAGAATTTTGATTGGTCCATAAATGTGGGCGTGGCAGGGCGGGGCTTATCAGACTTGGATAAATCACAAATAAATTCTTTAAAAATCAACCAGTGGGCCAATTTTGACCAAACCTGGCAGAAATGTACCTTTGGTGACTGTTTACTTAACTTGACCTTAAAATTTTGATTGGTCCATAAATGTGGGCGTGGCAGGGCGGGGCTTATCAAATTTTGAGAAATCACAAAATAATTCTTTGAAAATCTTCTCCTCTCAAACCAGTGGGTCATTTTTGACCAAACTTTGCAGGAATGTTCCTTGGGTGACCCTATACTTATTTTTGTTCAAAGAATTTTGATTGGTCAATAAATGTGGGCGTGGCAGGGCGGGGCTTATCAGACTTGGAGAAATTACAAAATATTTCTTTAAAAATCAACCATTGGGCCAATTGTGACCAAACTTGGCAGAAATGTACCTTGGGGGACTGTTTACTTAATTTGTTGGTAAAATTTTGATTGGTCCATAAATTTGGGCGTGGCAGGGCAGGGCTTATCTGACTAAGAAAAATCACAAAATAATTCTTTAAAAATCAACGATTGGGCCAATTTCAATTAAACTTTGTAGAAATGCACCTTAAGTGACCCTATACTTAACATGTCTATGAAAGGATGGGTTGCAATAAGAGGTCAAAAAATAGATTTTCTTTAAATTTCGGGGATTGATAGGGTTACATAATATCTTTAATTTGTATGTGTAAAAATTCTGGTTTCGGCTTATTTTTCGAGATATGGGTAAATAAAGTGGGTGGGGTAAGATGGACGGAAACACAGTAGGGGTCATTCTAAGTCGCTTATCTTTCTTATTTTTAGCCCCAGATGCGTGAAAATTTTGTATGCGTGTCTTGTGATATATGCGTTAAACATTTATAGGCTTATATTTGATATTCCATGTATATCTTTTCCGTAATACTCATTCTTCTTTCTTTCGAAGAATTTCGTTATTTTTTAACGACCAACTTTACCAAACTATCTCCACACGTTTTATTTGAAACCGGGTTTCTATGAAACTTTACAGATGTGTTTTCCAGATATTAATGTAACTTTGTGTGAAGTTTGAAAGAAAAGCGTAGGTTTGTTTTTGAGATATTTGACCTTGATCTTCAAAATGACTTCAAAACTCGGAAAATGCCAAAATGTGATATTTAAAGCGCCAATTTTATTCATAAGGATTGGACGCATGGTTTCTTGTTTTTGTTCCTAATGAGTTTCGTAGCAATATTTAAATTTTTGTGTCGTACAACCCATTCGGAAGAATGGGAAAGAAAAGAAATTCTTTTTACTTCTCAGTTTTCTTATCAAACTAAATATTGCACATGAAGCATGTCTACGCGGAAACCGCTGTGATTAATATTACTACCACAGGTGAGTGAAATTAAATATTAGCGTTATGTTAAGATTGCTAGAACTACCAAAGCTTTATATGCAACTTGAATTGTCTAAGAGTTTATATTCACTCGTCTCATGGTGGACAAGAATTATCAATTTGCTAGGAGAAAACTAATCATTTTCAGATTGTATTTCTTATGTGGTTATAATGAAAACGCATTGTGAATGATTTCTCTAAATGACCAAATGTGCTTACAATTAGTTAACTTAAGCTAAATATTTATATAACGTTATATAATATCAACAAAAAGAAAATAATGTTAAATGTATAGACAGGCCTTAAACAAATATCTGTCTAACAATGATTTCATTTGATGAAATAACCGGGTAACTCTGAGAGGTGACCAAGTTTATTATATTGAGTATATCAATTTTAACGGTAAAATCATACAATAAATCAAAGTGCTGAGAGCACTGTAATTGGACGTCTCTGATTGATTGAGCGGGATTTTACATGAACGAAATATATTTTATTCATTCTTCAGTGTTTAATTCTATAAGATCGGTTTCGGACATACGAAATCGGCTTTATTACCAGAAAACCCTTCTCAGGCTTCAAATGATTTGATTGCCGTTTCAAGACAACTGATTTGTCTCTATGAATAATCACTATTAATTTGATTACCCAATTCAATTAAGGTCATGTGATTAGCACTTTTGTCTTCTTGTTTCGGTTAACTATGAGTATTGTCGTCAGTTACACCTTTCGTTGATTTTATAAAGGACGATACAAAGCAATTTATTCAAAATGTAAGCCAACGCGCCACATAAATGAAAGCCGCGATAGCTCACTTGGCAGAGCACTCACCTTGTACTCTTTACACATGTCTATATCTGGAAGGCCCTGGGTTCGAATTCTACTCAGACATTGTTCTTTTTTATCATCTTCTTTTCGACTTTTATCTCCACCATCGTTAGGGATAAAACGACCGCAGTGATTTAGAATCGATCTAAACACAAATTCAACGACATAAAGTAATGAAACGCCGATCATTTACATCCAATTCCGCTCAATCAATCAGAGACGTCTAAATATAGTGCTCCAAGCACTTTGATGTTTATTTGTGTTTAGAGTAAAAAAAAAGAAAAGAAACACTGCAGCAGTTTCCCCTGGTTGTGGTTACAAAACAAATTCAATACACACTTTTCCTGAAACTAAATACCAGATGAATTGGAGCACCTAACCATGGATTCCTCATACCAGTACTACCGCAACATCCTTACATCTACAGATGTGCGTACAAAGAAGAAATTGGGAACGTGCCGTCGGGAAAATGGCAGTGGAGTACAATACGCAATTTAAATCTTCATATCATTATCAACGAAAATTTGAGAATAGCAATGTCCATATCTGTACACATATTCATACGATCATCTATGTTCCATTGTCATTGTTGCAGACCCATTGCTTAATCTTCTTAGTACAATACACGTAAACGGTTCACTTAAACGTGATGAATACAGATCGCTGTCACTCGATCATAGACTAGTAATAATCATTGTTGTCATGATCATTGATCAGTATGTAAATAGGTCATGATACTGTCGAATATCAGTGATACAGATGCTGGAGAAAAAAAATAAAACTCGTAAGAGCAACTATTTTTCTGAATAGGTGGATATCACTAGCGTCTCATCTGAGGCTGTTCAGATGGAACCCCGATTTGCCATCGAGTCGAACCCGAGTTGCGAAATGAACTCACTCCCTGAGAATCAATTTGAAAACCCTGTTTCCAAAATACGTCTCGTGGAAACCCCGTTCCTTTAAATATGTCAAAGACTTAAACAACAATGATCAAAGAAAAAGAATCGATCATACATAATACGTTCATTTAACTGAGTAATCATCCTAAAATGTCTGTTTTCAGTAAAGACATCAAGAAAAACAAACTTTTTAACAAACGTTATACAGAAAAAATAATCCGAACAGGTTTCGAACCAACGGCGTTCCAAATTTCATACTAAAAAAGGTTGCGAGGTTAATCCTTTCCCATTTGAGCTATCGCTGCTGATGATGATATAAGGCGTTTGTTTACTTTATAAACATAGTGTATGCATGTATCGCTTTCTAAAGATGTTACCCTTTACACAATATTACGATACGAAAGTCAAATCCCTACAACAAAATGGTTAAATCGAAAAAAGATCGTAAAGTTGGTTAAGACGTGGCATGAATTGAATCGGCAAATGAATCTTATAGTGTTTGTTAGAGAACACATAGAAAGAAGGAAAAGATACGACAGTTTTCCTGTATGGTCGCAAAATCTGTTTTGAATTTTGGTCAACTGGCAATTGAGTCTGAGAAAGGGTTTTTTGGTAATGAAAACTCATTTCGCCTGTCGAGAAGTGGTTATAAGAATTGTACGTCCTTTCGGACGTCCAATTAAAAACCCAATCATATGCGAAATGCATTCTTTTATGAATGGGCTGTCACATGCCATTCAACCCTAACCATTTTCCCAACAATGCGTAGTTTTAACGGACTTTCCCGAATTTGATGTTATTTTGAAGGTCAAGGTCAAATATCTCAACAACGAGCCAACGCTTTTCTTTCAAATTTCACACAAAGTTATATTAATATCTGGATAACACATCTGTAAAGTTTCATAGAAACCCGGTTTCAAATAAAACGTGTGGACATAGTTTGGTAAAGTTGGTCGTTAAAAAATAGCGAAATTCTTCGAAAGAAAGAAGAATGGGTATTACGGAAAAGATATACATGGAATATCAAATGTAAGCCCATAAATGTTTAACGCATATATCACAAGACACGCATACAAATTTTCATGCATCTGGGGCTAAAAATAAGAAAGATAAGCGACTTAAAATGACCCCTACTGTGTTTCAGTCCATCTTACCCCACCCACTTTATTTAGCCATATCTCGGAAAATAAGCCGAAACCAGATTTTTTACACATACAAATTAAAGATATTATGTAACCCTATCAATTCACAAAATTTAAAGAAATTCTATTTTTTGACCCCTTATTGCAACCCATCCTTTTGATTGTTCCATAAATGTGGGCATTGCAGGGCTGGGTTTATCAGAATAAGAGAAATCACCAAAAGTTCTTTAAGAATCAACCATACTTTCAACCATACTTTGTTAATCAACAATACTTTATTAGTGAAATTTTGATTGGTCTATAAATGTGGGTGTGGCAGGACAGGGCTTATCAGAATTGGACAAACCATGAAAAAGGTTCTTTAAAGATAAATCAATGGGCCAATTCAAACTAAACTTGGCAGAAATGTTCCATGGGTGACCCTTTTTCTAAATTTGACAGTGCGAGGCTTACAAGAAATCATGAGATATTTTTTTTACTTTAGCCAGTGGAGCGATTCAGGCCCTCTTTGGTCTCTTGTTACTGATCGAATTAATGATACATTATTTGTGAACAATATGTCCAAATTTCAAGTAAAACATTTCAGTTTTGGAAAAGTTATTACACTTTTTTCCCTCCCCTTTAAAATTTTCCAAAAACGAGATACGAGGTTTTGCATTTACAACGACGATTTGTGATTTATTTTCTTCTTGAAGCATAATCTTGAAATCTAGAAAGTAGTGTTTTTAATGATGGGTCATATAACTTAAAACACCTTTGGCCACCATCATGATGAATTTAGTGAGGCCAGATGCACAGGAGCCTGCTGATATTTTGGCAACAAAAAACTCTTAACCGCAGCCTAAAACAAGCTGCAGTCTAGAGGTTTTTGTTGAAAAGCGAAGATATGTCCTTCATAATGTGATGAATAATTGGTTAAGAACGATCAAAATTACTTTTCATGTTCCAATATCGATGGGACAGTTGGTAGGCTATCTATTTCACTCTTTGTCGGATTTCTTTCCTTGTTCGTTTTGCGATTCTATGTAAGTATTGTTTAGAAATAAACGCTTCTTATTTAATTCATTCTCAAACAACGAAATGTGGTGTGATCCAAATCGAAAGCCGAAGTGCAGACGCCAAGGGCAGACCCAGGATTTTTTTCCAGGGTGGGTCCAAGCTAATGATGGCTTAAATTGTGATAAATATAGTTGCTTTTCAACGAAAACCTCGTAACTGCAGCTTGTTTTAAGCTGCAGTTACGAGGTTTTCGTTGAAAAGCAGCAATATGTAACATAACACTAAAGTTACATGGTTAAAATTTAATTTTTTGACCAATGCCAGGGGGTCCGGACCCCGACCCCCCTCGAGATCCGCCCTTGTGCGTCATAATAATTTTAGTTACGACTTCCGTTGTGTGATGCTTAGTGAACACATTTTGGTGAGGGGGATGGGTTGTCGAAGTTTTGAATCCTGGTTGGAACCGGTCTGTTGGGTTAGAGCTTAAGTGACCGATTGGTTAGCCGCCCGCTAGTTTAACCCTTTCCCAAACAAGACCTGGTATAGACACCCCTATTAGATATGGCTTGGGAAAACATTGAGACAAAATAAGAAATTGTTGATAATCAGCAATTTCTCCTTTTGTCTCAATATTTTTTGTGTTATATTCTACACAAATCCTGCCTTTATCAACATCCATTTTGATGTCTGCGGCGGCTTTGTAAATGGAATAGTTCAAATTCTCGTCGTTTTGGAAAGGGTAAGAATGTTTACTGTAGATCCATCTGCGAGACACACGGCATCTGGGACATTTTGTCGCTTTTCCACGAAAATCTCGTAACTACAGCTTAAACCAAGCTGCAGTTACGAGGTTTTCGTTGAAAAGCAGCGATTTGGCGAATCGGGAGGTAAGTAGACTGCAATCAGAGGTAAATGTTTCATGAGCCAAAGCTGGCTAGCCCTTAACCCTTTCCCAAACAACAAAATTTCGGGGTGGCTCAATTAGAAACCCGATTCTAACAACAAAATAGATGGTGATAAAGGTAGAATTAGAGTATGATATCGCTTAGAAAATATTGAGGCAAAAGGAGAAACTGCTGGTTATCGGCAGTTTCTTCTTTTGTAAACCATTTCTTCTATGGATGTCAAAACCGGGTCTTGTTTGGGAAAGGGTTAAACTAGGGGGACACCATGATAAACAAAGGATTCACGATTTTAAAGAAGTGGTTAGTGACAGGGCCTACAAAAAAGAAAATGTTGAAACTAGGGCCTATTAGGGGGGAATGCTCCAGTTTTTCGGAACACTCGGTCATTACTGTAGGAAATTAAATGTTTCGTACCAATATGTTTCGCTACCATATTTTCACTAATATAACATGTCATTACAATTTACCATTTTCGACAGTAAAAGTGTATTTATTATGCAAAACTGATATCCTCAAGATGAAAATCGATTATTTAGAGCAAAACAGTCGTAAGTGTGTATGCAGTTACCACTGTTTTGCGTCATTCATGTGTAGCTGATAAAAATCGCTGTAATTCACTAATAAGTGCCCTGACCTATACATTTTCTTTTTGAATTATTACCAGGACATGTTGCTCAATACAATGAGGGAGTTTTATCAAATTCTATTATGTAGAACTTGAAATATTTCCAAAAATATGCAAATTTTGACATAAAACACTCCTGTTTCGTTGATCTAACCGAACACATGAGCATGCTGTTTCATACATTTATGCGTTTATAATAGCACATATTTGGGGTTTTCTGTTCTTATTAAATGTAAGACGTTCCTTTCAATCCGTTTTTGGGACTAAACGATCAAAATACAGCATTTTATTAGCATTTTAGTGACCTTGGACAGGTGCAAGAAATTGTGCATTTTTTCGATGTAGGGGTAGGGTAAGGAGGGGCAAAACGCCCAGGTGGGGTCAAACGCCCACCCCTATTATTTCGTCACTCATTATGTCAATTGATATTTGTCTTGATTTTACACTTGAAGTATTCTTTTAGAAAGATGCCCATGATTTTTACATCTAAACGTCATTCAATTATCAATATGCGAATAATTGTTTATTTTGCATATGTTTGATCTAATATTTGGGTAATGGGTTTTCTTGTGAATCTTATTTCAGTCCGAGTATTCAATCAACCAAAATGCATTTTATATTTATATGTCCAATTGGTCGCCTACACAAAAAGATAAAAAGAAACAAATATCAACACATTTTTTTTCTCTGGCCAAATTAAATCACCCACCCCCTTTGGGGCAAAACGCCTATGCTGCTTTGGGGCAAAACGCCCAGTCTGGGCGTTTTGCCCCGTCCAAGGGTTAAATAGTGGGCGTTTTGCCCCTTGTATGGATAAGTAGGTATTCAGAAGTACTAAATATTTCATTTGAACTCAAAGAATGACTAAGGTTGGTACATATGACGAAATCCATTTACATTTCGTTGTCTACAAAAGAAAAACTGGCAAAAAAGACCGACTTTTCGCGAATATATCAAACTTTTATGTCACCTGATGGATCCATGTGGGGCAAAACGCCCATGAAACGTCGATTTTGTGTTAAAATGAGACAATAAGACCATTTAATCTACATTAAAGGGGCCTTATAAAGAACATAACATCAGTATGTTTTAATTTGACTGATATGACGATGCTGCAGACAAAGGACAGTAACACGTAAGCACTTTTATAGACAAGTAAATTATGCCCAAATCTAGCCTTTACGCTTGATGAAAAATGTTGAAAATATGATAAAACCCGTCCAAAATATATTTTTCTTAGTATATTAATTACAAACTAATTATATTCCTATTTTCCCCCAGATATTTTCAAAATATTTTTTTTATTTTTCATATGGGGCATAAAGCCCAGTAGTGGGCTTCATGCCCCACCCCATAGGCGTTTTGCCCCGAGGGTGGGGCAAGAAGGCCAAATTTCGAGAAAAATTGTTTTAACGACAGTCATTTTTTATATCAAATGACAAAGCTGTTTTGTGTATAGACATTTGGGACAAAGGGCAAAGTTTAATTTCACGTTGAAACATTTACATTATACTTTGTTTGTTTTGTGCTACAGCGCCTTTTCCTTAAGGGGGCGTTTTGCCCCTCCTTACCCTATGTGATACAAATGCCTATGAAATTCAAACAAGATCGCTGACCATCCATTTTTATTTTATTTTTCAATTGGTTATAACATGTAATTTCAATATAAAAAATATAAATAAATTCTATTATTGGGAAAAAAATTAGGAAACTGGAGCATTCCCCCTTACGTCCTATTCAAAGGAGAAACAAAAAAAAACTTGTTAAACTAGGGTTTCTTTTCTTCTTTAACAAAGGCCTATAAAAAGACTACATCCTCATTGAAAAAAACAGGCCCCAGTTTTCCCATTGGTGACAGAAGTCTTTTACCACAACTCCTGCTGCATTGAATTTGTATCCTAGTGTAAGCAATAGTCACGCACTTAAGGCTTTGTGCCTTATTATCTGTTGAAAGACTTATCTTATGAGACAATTATCTCTATAAGTGTCTTTTTATACTTAATTTCTTGCTTGCACACCAACAACAAATTAAAAGAATCCCCTTTACAAAATTTTACAAAGTAATTAAAAATTATGATATAAAATCCTTATCTAGTTTGAGAGTAATCAATAGTCACTCATATGAAAACCTGTTTGGTAAAAATGTAACTTAGCTAAGAGCAAGTCTTAGAAACTCTTGTATTTAAAAAATCAACTTTTTGTACACACAAAAAGTGCATTTAGTTGTTGATTTTTTTTTCTAAATATGAAATAATTAAGCATTTTAAAATGTAGGGGGTTCTTTCCCACGAACACCTTACTGAACTTGGAAAATTTATAGGGTAGCTTCAGAAAAAATACTATAATTATTTTCCTTGATAAAATCACCAGATTAACCAAATTTGCAGGATTTGAAGAAGATGCCTCAGAAATAGACTTGAACTGTGACACTGAAATTGTTGCCATCGCCCTACCATGCTCAAGCCTGAAAAAACACATTGTAGTTTGTGCTGTTTACCGACCACCGGACAACAATCTCGAAACAATTGACAACATACACAGGTGTATCACTTCAATTTCAAACAACCATGAAGGTCACCCTTTATACATCAGTGGGGACACCAATTTACCAGATATTGACTGGGAATCAAACTCTATAAGTGGCAACAACTATGTCTCAGCGATTAATACAAAATTCATGGACACGTTACAGGACAGTGGTTGTGAGCAAATAGTGACTTTTCCAACTAGGCTGAACAATACACTTGACATCTTTGCTACAAATAGACCATCACTTGTTGATAAGTGTGTCTCGATACCAGGCCTTAGTGATCATGATATTTTGCTAACAGACGCTCATATCATGCCATCACGTAAGAGACCGGTACCGCACCTTGTCCACTTGTGGAAATCAGCTGATCTTGACAGCATGAGAATGGAACTCACAGAATTCACAGCTAAGTTTACATCACAACACCATACACTTACGCCAATTAACAAGCTGTGGAACACCTTTAAGGCGCAGTGTATGTCAACACTCAACAAGTTTGTCCCTTCCAAGATGACATCAGCTCGATTCAGCCAACCCTGGAGTGATCGTAACATAAGGCGGCTAAGCCGGAGGAAGAAGAGAGCCTACAGGAAAGCCAGGAATACCAACAAGCAAGAGGATTGGGATAAATACAAGGGCCTTCAAAAATGTGTTAAAGATCAATGTAGACTAGCTCACAATAATTACATCAACAATTTAGTGACTGATGACAATCCAAAAAAACTATATTCTTTTGTGAAAAGCAAAAAGTGTGACAGCTCTGGTATTGCCCCCCTTAAGAAAAATGGCATCAACCATGTTGACCCTGCAAGTAAAGCTGAAATCTTGAATGAGCAATTCTCATCAGTATTTACTACAGAAGGAGATGGCCCACTCCCTGATCTCGGAGATTCCCCCTACCCTGATGCCCCACCCATCCATGTCACCGTGAAGGGTGTCCGTAAACTCCTACAAGGAATTAAACCACATAAAGCTACTGGCCCAGACTCTATCTCACCAAGGTTTCTGAAAGACATGGCTGACCAAATCGCACCTGCTCTAACTCTTATCTACCAAGCCTCTCTAGACCAAGGCAAGATACCAGATGACTGGCGACAGGCGAATGTCACCCCCATCTTCAAGAAAGGAGACAAGAGCAAAGCGTCTAACTATAGGCCAGTTTCACTGACATCAGTTGCCTGCAAGCTACTAGAGCATATCATCCATAGCAATCTTATGACCTTCTTTGACCAACATGACATCATCAGCAAATACCAACACGGATTCCGTAAACACAGATCTTGCGAAACTCAACTCCTTCTCACAATTCAGGATCTCGCTGCCAGCCTCGACAAATCAGAACAGATCGATGCAATTCTCTTGGATTTCTCGAAGGCATTCGATAAAGTTCCCCACAAGCGCCTTAGGTCAAAACTACACCACTACGGGGTCAGGGGTATACTTCTGGAATGGATATCCGACTTCCTACATAACAGGAGCCAGCAAGTCACAGTCGAGGGTAGCAGCTCCAAACCAGCACCAGTTACATCCGGTGTCCCTCAGGGCACAGTCTTAGGCCCTCTACTGTTCCTGGTCTACATAAATGACCTTCCTGAGTGTGTTAAGTCAACACCTAGACTATTCGCTGATGACTCATTACTCTACAGGATCATCAAGTCACACGAAGATGCAAAAATCTTACAGGAGGATCTGGACAAGCTACAGGATTGGGAGAGGGACTGGTTGATGGAGTTTAACCCGGATAAGTGTGAGGTACTCCGCATCACCAACAAGAGGAACAAAATCAACACCGAGTACTTCATCCATGGGAAACAGCTACAGCAAGCCAAAAAGTCTAAGTACCTTGGAACTCTCATCAGCCACAACTTATCCTGGAACCCACACATTGACATGATTACCAAGAAAGCCAATAACACCACGGCCTTCCTCAGGAGGAACCTATCTTCTTGTCCAAAGTCCACCAAGGAAACCTGCTACAAGACATTCGTCCGGCCACAGGTTGAATACGCGGCCACAGTATGGGATCCGCACACCCAAGCCAACATTACCAAAGTTGAAGCGGTGCAACGCAGAGCTGCCAGATTTGTATCTGGGGATTACAACCCAAAAAGCAGCGTCACCGCTATGCTCAACACTCTTGGCTGGCCCAGCTTGAAAGAACGACGACACCAGGCAAAAGTTACCATGCTTTACAAGATTGCCAACCAGCTTGTAGCTATCCCGAGCGAGCCATTCCTCCACCCACAAGGAGCATCAACCAGAGGCCACTCCATGAGATACATCATGCCCTTCTGTAACAGAGTAGTCCTGAAGCAGTCCTTCTTCCCCACAACTATCGCTATGTGGAACAGACTACCAGCAGATGTCGTCTCGGCACCCTCCTTAATAGCATTCAAGGCTGGGCTCGCAGAATGTAAATAAGCAGCAGACAAGATGTTTTTAACCTGTTTTTAACTTGGGACCCTCCCTCATGTAAATATTTTTCAACTGTGCGAAAATGCCCTGTAAGGGCCCAGCACTTTAAAGGAAGAAGAAGAAGAAGAAGAATGTTTGCTGATTACTCTGGTATATAAAACAAGACTATAAAGCTGTATATTTTGTTTTACAGAGGCGATAACTTTTGTAAAGAAAATCAGCCGCCATGTTCAATCAGCTGTCTTTTCATATAAGGACTGTGGCAAGGTTGGTTGCCATCTCACTTTTTATTGTCAACATATAAATATCTACAAATTCTATTATTCTAAAGCTAATTGAAAGAGGAAATTAGATGACATAATGTCAAAGCACTTGCAAGGACAAAAACCGAAATTATGCTCTTTGAATACTGCCTAAAATTCAGATATAAGAAAATTATCACAAAATTGCACTGGTCTCAGAAAAAAGTCAAAAATTCACAAAAATATCTTGTTTTGCTGACTTTGTCTCACTATTTGAAAGAAAAGTGCATAATTTCTCTAAACTTAGCAAATAGCTTTGTTGTCTTTATCGCAGACAATGCTAGAAGCATAAAATCTCAGGTGCGTGACTATTGTGTAGCATGAAAATGCATACTGTCACGATATTTTACGCTCGGACATTTTCATTCTGGAAAGGTTCCGTTGAAAATGCTGGGTTTCTAGTCTATGTTGTTCAGCAGGATCATCAGCCAATCAGAAGGCTTGTAACAAAATGCAGGAAATCCTAGACTGGTACCCATTCGTATAAATAACTGAATTTACGACTGGGAATAGGTACTGCATTCTGTCCTTTGATTGGTCAATCGATATAATCGATAGACCAATGAAACGGCTCGGTGTATGGAAAGCGTCACCTGTCCAGGCCGTCTGAGTGACCGTCAGATATTAGCTATTACCGTACTTAAATCCGTAGTAGATTTCAGGTACGGGAACCAGACTAAGGAAATCCCTGCCGTTGCTCTGACGTCATCAATATACATGTATTTACCACAATGGCGAAAATTGACAGAATGTGTAAAGAAAAAAGAAATTTTCCACTGACCAAACATATGGCGGAACACATCTAGTATACCGGTCCCTATTTTGTAGGAAGTATTTTTGGGGGCGGCAGCCCCCACACCCCCGCTTTATTTTATTTTGAAATTATTTATGGGGGCTGCCGCCCCCACACCCCCGCTTATTTCTTCTTTATTGATGAAAAATTACTCTATATTGTCACTTTACTGGCGACCATTTAGTTTGGGGACCAGCTAACTAGAAACTTCCCCATATGGCATTGCAATAGACGTATTGCAGTCAATTTTAGCTAGTTTATCATTGCACAAATTGTTCCTGATACGCGAAATAAGGTGATTTTCTAGGTTTCTTTACAAAATTCTCTCTCGAATATTTGACATTTGGTGAGTTTACTGAAGTGGGTGGGGTATGTTACAAGGATTCGGATCACAAGTGGCAGTATCTAAAAAAAAAAGTCATTGATCCTGTCCAAAAACAAGTATAATTTAGACATTTCTCGTTGGAAAGACGCTTCATACAGTAAGATGTTTTTATTTTTCTTAATAGCACAGCAATTTGAGAAAATATTGAGGCCAAAAGAGAAACTATCAGCACTTTCTTTTTTTCCCTCAGTATTTTCCCCATGCCTTTACTTTAACATACGTTGAATGCATGTCTTCTTTGGGAATAGGTTGATTCTTTCTGAAGAGACAAGTTTACAGTCATCCCTAGAAGAAAAGCCTTCGGAAAACATTGAGACAAAAGAAAAAAATATTCCTAACCAGCATTTGCTCCTTTTGCATCATTATTTTCTCTATATTATACATAAATTTTATGTGTATCAATCCCCATTTTTACACATGTCAGCTTTTCATATCAGCTTTTGAAGTGGGCAACTCCAATATTTTGCTGTTGAGGAAAGGGTCAAATGACAAATTTTAGTGCCACATCAAAACTTCAAGGATAAGCAAAATAAATTTCGCCGATAATTGGTATTAGAAAAAAAAGTGTTCTTAAACTAAGAAAAAAGATTGGTCTCCGTGATTTCTTTAATTTCATTACGATATACATTTTTGTATATTTTTTCCTCTTTCTTTCAGAGGAGACAACAAAGCGTGTGATCACCAATCTGTCCAGATATGGCATTTGCCGAGTCTGTAGATAGGAGATTGGTTGCAGACAAGACCATGATGAATGACATTAATTACGGTCTCGAACTTTTGAAGAATCTAAATGAGTTACGTCACAACAGCACATTTACTGACACCATTCTCTGCTTGGGTCATGAAGAGTTTCCTTGTCACCGAAACATTCTGGCTGCCAGCAGTCCTTACTTCAAGGCCATGTTCACGAACGACCTGAGAGAGAAGACTGATAAACGAGTTTATTTTGATAATATATCACCATGGACATTTAAGCGTATTATAGACTATGTTTATACTGGTAATTTAGAGATTTCCACTGATAATGCTCAAGAAATGTTGGCCGCTGGTTGCCAGTTTCAGTATCCAGCCATTGTTAGCTCTTGTTGTGATTTTCTTAACAAACAGCTCCATCCTTCTAACTGTCTCGGTATTCGATATTTTGCCCAGCATCATTCTTGCCCGGAGCTGGAACAACATGCCACAAAGTATGCCCTCGAGAATTTTTCTTCCCTTGTACAATATGATGAGTTTTTGCATTTACCCATAGAAAAAGTGATAGAGTTTGTATCTAGTGATTTGATAGAAGTCCGAGATGAAGAAACGGTCTTTGATGCTGTGATACGATGGATAAAGTTTGACAGGGAGGATAGGAAGAAATTTTTGTTTGAATTGTTACAAGAAGTTAGATTGCCTGTTATAGCTAGAACAAATTTAAGAAACATGGAACAAGAGGCGCTTATACGAAATTGTGATAATTCTCTGTCTCTTGTCCGAGAAGCTCAGATTAAACACGAGACTATACACGATCAGTATGGTCGACGTAGACGTAGCATGCAGGACACTCAGTTTCATCCAAGGCCGTCCACCGTAGCTAAAGAAGTTATTGTTGTCATCGGAGGTGTGAATGGGTATGTGACGCGCAGTGTAGAGATGTACGACCCTCATAAAGATACATGGTCCACCCTTCCAGATCTCCCTAAACCAATAACCTGGTTCAGCGCCTCTGCCGTAGTTAATTCCATCATCGTAGCTGGGGGGATTCTGGATGGTAGAATCATCAGTAATGCCTGGAAGTTTGATACCAGCCAGCGAGCCTGGATTGAGATGCCTTCAATGAGCCAGCCTAGAGCTAAACATGTGTCTGCTGTGCTGAAAGATAAACTGTATATATTTGGAGGGGTAACCTATACATCAAACTTTGAAATTGTTGACCAAGGTTGTATTGAGTGCTTTGATCCACTGAAGAATTCCTGGTCTGTCGTCGGTCACTCCTCGTTTCCAAGAATCTTGTCCAAAATCGTGTCCTATGATGTAAATCTGCTGATCGAGGTTGGTGGTTTGCAGGGCGATGCTAAAGTCAACACGATGGAATGTTATGAGGGTTCCATCGATAACTCGACTGTCCGACCGCTTCGAGAACATTTTATCCTGCCAGAGGCAATTGAACATGCCCAAATTGTGGTGCTTAATGATGTATTCTATATTATTTGGGAAGATTCAAAGAAAGTAATCACCTTAGATCCTGAGAAGAGGACTTTTCAGCGCCTTCCAGATCTGACCTATAGCCATAAGAACAGTGGTGCTACAGTTTTAAACGATAAATTGTACGTTATTGGAGGAATCATGGGTAGTACTACCCGCGGGTCGGTTGACGCTAAGCCTAGTAAAATCGTGGAATGTTTCGACCCAGAAACAAAAGTGTGGACGATAGAAAAGCCCCTTCAAGAAGCGAGAAGTTTTCATGGTTGTGTTACGGTCCACATGTAGTTTGATCCTTTCTCAAATGGCAAAATGCTAGACCTGTCCATATGTATTCAAAGATGTTGCATACAACAATTGGATGAAATTTCACATTTTTTGGTCTTTGGCAAATTGGGTAGAAAACAGTGGGAAATAAGGAAATTTCTTGTCACAAGCAAGTTCTTCATTTCGCACAATGTTTTCCAAAGCTTTTATGTTGTAGGGTGTCAAAAAGTGTCATTGTGTTTGAATAGGTTATTCCTTTCCCAAACGGCAAAAACCTAAGACTGTCCCCAATTGAGAGCTGCTGAAGGCGAAAAAATAGTAGTAAAGTTAGGATTCATGCACAATTAGCCCTGAAAATATTTGAGTCAATAGGAGATAATGCTGGTTACCACCATTTTCTTCTTTTACCTCTATGTTTTATCAAAGCAGTGTCTATTAGGGATTTCAAATCTAGGTCTTGTTTTGGAAAGGGTTTAATTCTTTCCCAACTGACAAATTGTAAACTGTTCCAAATTGAAAGCTGCTGCAGATGACAGATGATTTAAAATGTCAAAGTGTAGAAAACATTGAGAGAAAAGGAGTATTTGAAAAACTGTTTTGTTTTACTAAGGGTTGACATTGAATCTCTCCTGTAAAAATGGCATTTTAGGTAGAGTTGATTATGAAATGAATTAACCCATTACCAAATGGTAAAATTTTAGACTGGTCCATATTCAAAGACTTTTCAGACGGCAATTTTAAATGAGTGAAATGTTTAGTTATACAAATTATTTTTTGTCTTTCTTGCTAGAACATGTGGGAAATGAACATTTTGCGTGTTACAAGCATTTTTTTTTTTATTTTTCTACAACGTTTTCGAAAGCTTTAATCTTATTTGACATCAAAAAGTGTGATTGTGTGGATAATGGTATAAAGGATAAAAAATGAGTTGGTTAGACCAATATATTACCCCTTTCCCAAACGACAAAAATTTAGGTTGATCCAATTTGAAAGCAGTTGCAGACGACACTTCAATGTGATGATAATTCGAAATTTTATAGCTTTTTGGGTAGAAAACATTGTGGGAAATGAAGAAATTGCTTGCCACAAGCAATTTCTTTATTTTCCACTATGTTTTCCAAAGCCTTTGTCTTGTGGGGTGTCAAAAGGCGTCATGGTGTGGTAATGGGTTAAATGTATTAATACGTACAAAACGAAGTAAAGGCATTCTGAATTCAGTACTTCAGATCAAAATCTTTTGTTAACCCATTACCAAACGACAAAATTTTAGGGCAGTCAAAATTGAAAGATCTTGCAGACAACAATTTCAATTGAATGGAATTTTTAATTTTTAGGTCTTTTTGGATAGAAAACATTGTGGGAAATGAAGAAATTGCTTGTCACAAGCAATTTCTTCATTTTCCATGATGTTTTCCATGACCATTATATTATAGGGAGTCAAAAAGAGTCATTGTGTGGTAATGTGTTGTTGATACTCATTAAGATGATTCTAATAAGTACCCACAACACATTGCTTGATGAACAGTACATGAAATATGCCATTTATCTCTCTTACCTCTGCCTGGTGACCAAACTGCTATTTTCTCTTTTTCTTTTGATGTTTTTATTTGTATTTTTGTTTAACTCTTTCCCAAACAGCGGAATTGTAGACTAGTTTAATCAGAAAGAAGTGACATGCAGACAACAAATGAATTATATATGAAACGTATGAAATGTTCTGTTTTATAGTACTGAAAATATTGAAGGAAAAGGAGCAATTTCTTCTTTTCTGTCAGTGTTTTCCTGAACTATTTCTTCTAAGAACATGAAAGCCAGGTCTTGTTTGGGAAAGGGTTAAAGTATTATTGAAATGTCATGCTGCTTTGTCTCATTGTAAATTAATCCTTTCCCAAATGGCAAAGAGTTATGGCGGGCCGAATTGAAAGATACTACAGACGTCAAAATGGACGCTGATAAAGACTTGATTTGTGTAAAATATAACACATAAAATATTGAGACTAAAGGAGAAAATGATGGTTACCAGCATTATCTTCTTTTGCCTCAATGTTGTCCCAAGCATTTCTATTTGGGACATCAGAACCAGGTCTTGTTTTCAAATTGGTTAATTTTTTCCCAAGCAATAGCTAGTTTTGACACCCCTAGTGAAGCAGTTTGGGAAAGCAATGAGAGAAAAATACTCAGCTAGCCTATTTAGTCTTTTCCCTCAATATTTTGTATGCTTACAGTTCCTTTAAAACACATCTACATCTGATATCCTTTATTTTTCCCCTAAAACACCATTCAGATTGGAGCAGTCCTCAATATGGATTACATCTATTGTGTGAGAAAAGATTTAATAACAAAAATTCTTAAAAGTAGTGTCTGATCTTGATCTTATTTTATTGTTATATTGGTCGATCTGAATGCTGAAAAGTGGCCATAAACAAAATTTGTTCTGAAAAAACAAAAATGGTGAATTTGGATTTCAATAAATGTTTTGTTTAGAACCCATTCCCAAACAAGACCGGGTTTTGACGTCCCTGGTGAAATAGGCTTGGGAAAACGTTGCGACAAAAGAAGAAATTGCTGATGACCAGCAGTTACTCCTTTTGTCTCAATATTTTCTATGTCATATTTTACACAAATTCTATCTTTAATAATGTCTATTTTGTCATTTGTGGCATCTTTGGATTAGATCACCCTATAATTTTGTCGTTTAGGAAAGGGTGAAAGCCCATTCCCGCATAGTAATGCCTTTGGACGCCCTGCAAGTATTTAGATTGCATTGTTTAGAATGAAGAAATTGTTTTTCCTTTTCACCAAATAAAGCCTTGGTTTTTGAAGTGTTAACCAGTGTGATCGAGCAGCTGGAGGTTCTGTTGGGATGTTGTGGTAGTAATGGTATGAGAAACGACAGGAATCCATGGTTAGATGCTCCAGCTGACGCAATATAACCATAGCAGTTGAAAACAGCATAAAACCCCAATAAATCAAACTGGCTTTTAAAGTTGTTACTAGAGAAAGCTTTGAAAACACAAGACAAGAAAACGTAGATTTTGTTGTCTTCATACTTTTAAATGTGATCAGATAATGAATTATTTGCTAAAGCATTAACGATAAGTAGTAAAACATACAAAAGCCAGACACGTTTTTCATTTACCCTTTTCCAACAAAGACCCTATTTGTTTAACATCCCCTATAGAAAAGGCTCGAGAAATATTGATACAAAAGAAGAAAATGCTTATCACCAGCTTTTCTTCTTTTACCTCAATGTTTTATGTGCTGTAATGTACAAAATTTCCATCTTTAGAAAGACCAATTTTTACCTATGCAGCGGCTCTCAAATTAGACCACCCTCATTTTTCCGTTTGGGAAAGGGTTAAGTTTAAAGGTGCTACTGAAGACTGCCACAAAAAAGTTGGTCCAATTTTAAAGTGATTGCAGATAGAAATACAATGTTCATGTATAACCCATTAGTTGATTACCACATATTGACCCATTTTAACAGTTACTCATCAAAAGATAAATGCTTTGGAAAACATTGTGACAAGCAATTTCTTCATTTCCAACTATGCTTTCTACCCAAATGATAAAAATATTCAATTGAAAGTGTGGTCTGCAACATCTTTAAATCCGGACCAGTCAAAAATTTTGCCATCTTATGGCTTAAAGTGAGTAAATTTACTCATCATGCTCCAAAATTTCCACTGGTATAGAACATTTAGGGCAAAAAGAAAAAAAAAAAACGCTTATAAGACAATTTCTTCTTTTCTCACTCTGTTTTTCAAAGCTTTCTCCGTTTTGGGTCACCAAAAGAAAATACACAATTTATTTGAGAAAGTGTAAAATATAACGTCGCTTTTCAACGAAAACCTCGTAACTACAGCTTGTTTTAAGCTGCTGCTACGAGGTTTTCGTTGAAAAGCAGTGATAAGTAGAAAGTCACATAAAAGAAAATCAAGTTTTTCATTTATTTTATAGGTGCCAATGAATACAACAACGTATTCATTTGAGGTCAGATTTATCGGACAATGGATTTATTATCGGCGCTTTTCAACAAAAACCTCGTAACTGCAGCTAAAACAAGCTGCAGTTACGAGGTTTTTGTAGAAAAACAGCGATATATTGATTATCGACCGGTCTTTTATAATGATGAATTTAACGCTTTCCCATACTAGTATATGAAATGGCAAATTTTTGACAAGTCAAAAATGAGTGGTGTTGCAGACGACATTTTTAATGCGACCGTCAGAATGAAATTTCTCTGATGGGATCGAAAGTATCAGGGGAAAGGAGTACATGCTGGTTTTCAGCATGTTCTTCCTTTAGAAAATTTCCCAATGCGTTTACTCTTGTGTATGTCAAAATGCGTAGGCCTAATAGTTCTGGAAAGGGCCAAATCAATTTCCGCGCAATGACGGTTTGTGACGTCTATCAAGCACGAGCAATTTATTCATTTTCCACGATGTTTTCTATCACAAAATGGATTTAGAAAACCATTAACTTGTGGTCTGCAATACCTTTCAAATGGGAAAAGTCCAAAATTTTGACGACTGGGTTAAGTCATTCATCAAGTTATGACAGACATACTGAAAGAGAAAAAAACTTCATTGTCATATACGAGTATTTAACCCATAACCAAACAGTGACACCTTTTGGCACCCTACAAGATAAAGGCTTTCGAAAACATTTTGGAAAATGAAGAAATTGTCAAGTCAAACATTTTGCTGTGTAGTATCAAGTCAATGAAAATTTACATTTCTTGTCTTTCTTAGGGTAGAAAACATAGTGGGAAATGAAGAAATTGCTTGTCACAAGCAATTTCTTCATTTACCACATTGTTTTTCTAATCATGTTTACTGAAGGTCGTCAAAAAGCGTCATCGTGTGATAATGGGTTAAAGTGTTCCAAGACTTGCTCATAACCCAAAGAAGGCCTGGTTTTGGCGTGCTTTAGGAAAGAGTTTGGGGAATATTAAGACAAAAGAAGAAATTGCTGACGATCAGCAATTTCTCCTTTCCATACAACATTTTCTGTGCCATAACATGCATAATGTAGGCCTAGGCCCTACTACTTTTGACATCAATTATTTTTTTTGTTGCATGAAACTCGTTTTAAATTGAAGGCTAATCTAATTTTGGCTCTTTGGGAAAGGATTAACTATGACGCAAAATTCTAAAAATTTCTAAGCTAAAATCCGCCACAGACGACAAAATCTGTGTTGAAAAATACGATTTGTTTCCAACAAAGGACTTTTCAAAACAGGGAATCAGAAGGAGGAAATCGAAAACCTCGTAACTGCAGCTTAAAACAAGCAGCAGTTACGAGGTTTTCATTGAAAAGCGACGAAGTGCTAGTTGTCAGCGTGTTTTTCTTTTGCCTGAATCTTCTACCAAGCCTTTTAACTAACATGAGCACAAAAGTGTATGGGGTGAGCCATTGTAATCGATCGATCAATGTCCGTCCGTCTGCTCATAATTACAAAAATGGTCTACTAAAGTAGCAGTCAGAATTTAACCCATTCCCAAACATTGACGCTTTTAGACGCCCTTCAAAATTGAGGCTTTGGAAACCTTTGTGGAAAATTAAGAAATTGATTGTGACAAGCAATTTCTTCATTTCCCACAATGTTTTGTACAAAAAAAAAACAAAGATATGAAATTATATTCACTTGAAATTGTCGTCTGCATCATCTTTGAATTTGGAACTGTCCAAAATTTTGCTGTTTTGCAATGGGTTAAACCATTTTGCAGACATTATCCTCCAACATTGTCTTTTCTTTCGATATTTTGATCAACTATTTCTTCGAAATAACGCCAGATCCAGGTCTTCTTGGGATTAGTTATAGGCCTATTGATGCAGCCTTTGAACATTCATAGGAAATAATAAATTTGGACATTCTTAAACCCTAGAAAATGAAAAAAAAAACAATTCTTAAGAATTGTGAACAGAAAGGGACTGGGTATGATTGTTTGGGGCAGATTTAACCCTTTCTTAACCTTTTCCCTCACAGTGACGCTTTTTAATGCCCACAAGAAAAATGATTGGGAAATCATTTTGGTAAATGAAAAAATTGCTTGTCACAGCCAATTTCTTCATTTTTTTCACAATGTTTTCTACCCTAAGTGTTGTACAAGTTAAATATTTCATAACATTGAACATTTCGTCTGCAACTTCTTTCAATTTGGACAAGCTTAGACGTTTGTCGTTTGGTTATGGGTTAATCCAACAAAATTTAAGGTTGCTCCGTTTGTCAGGTGATGCAGAAGAATACACATTGCGTGGGCAGATCTAGAGGGGGAGGGGGTATTAAGGACCCCCTTGCATTGACCTAAAATTGAATTTTAACTATGTATATTGATTTAGTGAACCGGTACATATTTATTACATTCTAAGCTATAATTTGGGCTTGGACCCCCCCACCCCCCCTGGAAAAAATCTTCCGAACACAAAAACGCAATTGCGTACACATCGCAAACAATTCAGAAGGATGTGGATTTTTGTTTTTGTTTCCCTTGAAATAGGCACATGAATCGCCATTAAATTACATACCAAATACCCACCAGGAGCCTCGAATGTCATTCGTGGCTCCAGGTGGGCATTTGGTATGTATTCCATTATAAGCATATATATTAAATTTTCAACAAAAAAATCTGGGAGATGGCCGCAAGACCCACCCCAGCAGTATGGAGCCGACCATCAAATAAAACCTCTCCTGATACATTAGGCATGCGTTTTGCATAGGCTACACTTTATTTTCGGCTATCTACGCCAGTGTTTATAAAAATAAATTTGACATGAGGAGGAGGAGGAGACGTTTGTTGTCTTCTTTTCCATGAATACTTTTCAAATTATAATTCAATACGGTCATCAAAGCCAGGCCATGTTTGGGAAAGCTTCATGAAAGAAAAAGCAAAGTCCAAAATATTTACGTAGACCCTATCGAGACAGATTTTCAATAGGAAGCTACTCTGTACTGCGTACTTAAAAAGTCATTGCGTGTGTTATGTCCCTTTGTCCATTATCTAAATAACGTTTTGGGGATCCAGAACAACACATTTTATGTCTTGATACTTATAAAACGATGAAGAAGAAATATCAAAATCGGAGACACGGACCTAATGGCATGATCTTAAACAAGCATAGATCCAGCTTGCGAATGCAATCCAACTGACCTATAGATACCGGCTGATCTGGATTCATAGTGGCCTCGGATTTCTTTTGGCATATACCGGTTCAAATACACTGCATACGTCGGTTAGAATAAACAAAAAGAGAGAAAGTTCATATTGGTCAAACCAAATAGGTATTTCTTTGGGTAGCATATCCCTTTTGAGATTCGGGCGACGTCGGAGTTATTCGGGCGACATCGAAAACATTCGTTGGTGGAACTTTCCACGGCAGAATGTTTACGACCGCGCTCGAATAAGTTCGGATACGTAACGACGGCGCTCGAAAAAATCCGATGTTTTATGAAAATCAAAATGGCCACATTGCGGGTATTCAACCTTAAAACACTTCCAAAAATGTCCCTGGTTTTGACGCCCAAGGCTGTAAGAAATGGTTTGGTAAAACATCGGGGGGGGGGGGGAGGAAATTGCTGTTAGGCCTAACTAAGTTAGAGTTTCTTCATCCCCACTTATCTATAGCCCTGAACTATTGAGAATTGTACACTGCTTTTCAACGAAAACTTCGAAGCTGTAGATACGAGATTTTCGTTGAAATTAAGCGACGATTCGCTGAATGGACAGAAAATCGCTAATTGGTGAAAATCAATAGATGCTCTGTTCAAGCCATTCATGAAAATCGTATGATTTTGCAGACGTATACGTCAGACATAGTGTCTTGAGGCATATCGATAAAAAAGTTGTTGTCGTCTGCAACATTTCTTTTGCTATTGCAAGAACGATGTGAGTGTCTTTAGCATTTTTCTCAAGCGACAAATTTTTAATCTTGTAGCAGACGACAATTTCAAGTAAATTAAATTTAATATTTGTAATCTTTTATTTGTATTAACTTTCTCTCTCTCTTTTTTTTTTTTTTTTTTTTTTGGGGGGGGGGGGGGGGGTGAGGAGATAAACTTTGTGGGAAATGGGGGGGAAATGCTTGTCACAAGCAATTTCTTCATTTTACACAAGTTTTTTTTTTTTTTTTTTTTTTTTTTTTTTTTTTTTTTTTTTTTTTGAAAACGGATGAAAAAGTCACACAGAATCAAAAAGTCGGATCACGTAGGCTAGATCTAATAGTAGAATCTCTTAACAGATAGAAAATTTTCCTATGACGCGCCATTTTTGTACGCCTAAATAGTGAAAAAAGTATCGCACCAGGTTTTGAAATGCCTACCCTTGAGGATGCGACCTCGCTCTGTCTTCATAGTCGCCCGTTAGCCCATTACCAAACGAGACAATTTAGGGCGGTCCAAATTGAAAGATTCTGCAGACGACAATTTCGGGTGATTGAAATTTTGATTTTTTTGTCTTTTTACATATAAAACATTGCGGTAAATGAAGAAATTGCTTGTCACAAGCAATTTCTTCATTTTCCACGATGTTTTCCCAAGCCATTATCTAGTGAGGAGTCAAAAAGTCATTGTATGGTAACGGGTTAACCTTTTCAATAATGAGTTGGACTTTCACGATATTGGACAATCACGTCATCGTGACGTCAATCGTGAACTTAACCCTTTCCCAGACTACATAATCTTAGATCGATCTAAACTGATAGTTATTGCAGACGACAAAATAAATGTGATTTGGAATGGGGAAAGGCTTGGATGTAATATAGAAAGCGTTGAAGAAAAAGAAGAAATGCTGGTTACCCAGCATTTTCTTCCTTTTTCTTCAAAGTTTTCTTAGCCAAAAATACACATGAAAATCTACAGCCTACTAGTATTTGTTTGGGAAAGGGTAAATCTAGTCTGAGGAATATTGTTCCACTAGAACTCTGGAGATGTGCAGGCGGAGTTTGATTAGTTTTTTCTTCTTTGACCGAGAATTTATGACTGGGGGAAGCGAACAAAAGGTCACCGTCTTTCCATGATAATGATAAACAACCCAGTGGATTGATGGGCATTGATCGACATAGAAAAAGCAAAGAGCGGACGTTGATCAGAATAAATAATGTCTCTCTTACAACCGGTAGTGCGTGCTCCTGCGTGCGGTCTGAGTCTAAGACTTAGGCATAGTCGTGCGATTTACGCACGTGCAACGTACGATTTGGGTGGACGCAACCACAACGCAGCCTGCACGTAGCAAAGAATTGACCGGACAATTCTTTGCTACGACCATTCTGCGTCTTTCAGAACGCCAAGAGCAAGCACGACAGAAGTACTGAGCACGTACGCGGACTTGTGTGTGACGAAGGGACAAATATACAGAAATTCTAGAAAAAATCACAAAAGAAGGCGCACTTTCCTCGAAAAATATTAATACTTTTAACCTACTTTGAATGTAGATGTTTAAGCCTCTCTTACAACCCGTCGTGCGTCTTTATAAATCGTGCGTAGTCAAAGATTTTTAAAACGCACGTTTCATAAGGACGCATGACGGGTTGTAAGAGAGGTTTAAACAACATGAATTTGAACCTTCCACCAATCAACCCTCTTCTTTAAAAATCATTTTAACCAGAAATTCCTGGGTTATCTGCCGCCGAATGTCAAAATAGCTGTTTTTGACTCCGCTTTCACTCAAACAAAGTTCTACATTTTTTTTATTTACTAATCAAGATTAAACTTGAACAGAATGTTGGCGACCAGAAGATCTTGCACTAGTGTAACTTTCAGCTTGATCTCACGGTTCACTGTAAGGTAAAATACCCGTAATATGGCCATTTTTGGATTCATAAAACATCGGCTTTTCGAACGGCGTCGTTATATTACGTATCCGAACGTATTCGGACACGGTAATAAACATTCGGCGGCGGAAAGTTCCACCACCGAATGTTTACGACGTCGCCCGAATAATTCCGACGTCGTGCGAATCTCATTAGGGATGGACTACAATAACTCGTCAAAGTATGACCCGAAGAACTAGAAAATAACTACATTGAAGCGAGTAATGTTTGCGTGTGTATGTTTCCCAAAAACCCATATATAGTCCATACAAAAGTGCTATGATCTGCATTTTCGTCAGTAATTCTAAGCACTTTGTGTACTTAGTTGCTATAGGTCATTGTACCTCAAACTCTCATGACACAGACACATTTCTATGTTCTATATTTTTATCAAAAAGTCTGCGATTTCTGTACTTAACCCTTTCCCAAATGGCAAAATCGTAGGCTGTTCCAATTTTAAAACTGCTACAAAGGACAACATAAGTGTTGATAAAGAAAAAAAAAATGTAAAATATGGCACAGAAAATATTGCGACAAAAGGAGAAATTGCTGGTTATCAGCAATTTCATCTTTTGCCTCAATGTTTTCCCAAGCCTGTTCTATTAGGGACGTCAAAACCAGGTCTTGTTTGGGAAAGGGTTAAACTTGCTATAAATCTTGTATTTCAAAGTGCAGCTGCACCATTGCGGTTTCTTAACCCTTTCCCAAACAATAACGAGTTTTGACGTCCCTAATAGGAATGGCTTAAGAAAACATTGGGACAAAAGAAGAAACTGCTGATAACCGTGCTATATTGTATACAAATTTTATCCTAAGCATGGTCCATTTGTCGTCTGCAACAGTTTTTGAAGTGGAAATTTTGAAAATTTGTCGTTTGGGAAAGGGTTAAGTTGCCTTTAACCCTATCCTTATCGACAACAGTTTAGACGACTCCAGTTTGAAAGCCGCCGCAGTTTGCATTATAAATGATAGGGCCTAACGAATTTCAGTTTTGAGTAGATTACGTGTATAGGCCAAACAGTTATGAGCCAAACGGAGCATTTTAGCGCAACTATTTTTAAAAAAGGGGGAGTGGCTTTTCTAGGCGCATGGGCGTCGGTGTCATCGTATTAGTGCTTTGGTTAAGTTTTCACGTTTGCCAAATCTCTGTTTCTACTAGTGTTGTTGTTCAGAAAATTTGTACATGGTTCTGTGACCATAGTATCAGCCTCTAGACAAAGATAAATTACTCTGACATTTAACTTAATAAGTTTTTCACCCTGTTCGGGTTTGGATTTTTTTCTATCCAGCACTTAATAGTCGGCTTTGCTGGCCCGAGACAGCTCTTGTTTCTAGTCCGAAAGATGAAAATATCTAAAATGTAATTTAGTGGAGTTTTTACTCTTTTGGACAAGAAATTCATTTTAAAGGTTTTATCTGCAACTTTCATAATATTTGGGATACCCTTTTCTATAGCAACTACTTCTTTCATACTTTGTACATGATTCTGTGACCATAATAACAGCATCTAGACAAAGATTCGGTACTCTGGCTTTTAACTTACTGAAATTTTTACCCTTTTCGGACTTAGTACTTTTCACTATCCAGCACTCGATAGTCGCGCTTGGGTGTCCCTAGACAGCTCTCGTTTGCTTTCTTGTCACAAAACTTGTTCTATTGGGGGCGTCGTCCCCAAACCCAGGTCTTACCCAAACATGGCTTGATCGGGAAAGGGGTAAACCTTATGCAGATATAACATTTAAAGGCATACCGATTAAAGATCTAGTTGAAATTAATGGAGAAGGCAGAAAGCTTTCTGTCTTCTCCATTAATTTCAACTAGATTTTTAATCGGTATGCCTTTATGTGTTAGCAGAAAGCTTTCTGTCTTCTCCATAAATTTCAACTAGATCTTTAATCGGTATGCCTTTATGTGTTAGCAGAAAGCTCTCTGTTTTCTCCATTAATTTCAACTAGATCTTTAATCGGTATGCCTTTATGTGTTAGCAGAAAGCTTTCTGTCTTCTCCATTAATTTCAACTAGATTTTTAATCGGTATGCCTTTATGTGTTAGCAGAAAGCTTTCTGTCTTCTCCATTAATTTCAACTAGATCTTTAATCGGTATGCCTTTATGTGTTAGCAGAAAGCTTTCTGTCTTCTCCATTAATTTCAACTAGATCTTTAATCGGTATGCCTTTATGTGTTAGCAGAAAGCTTTCTGTCTTCTCCATTAATTTCAACTAGATTTTTAATCGGTATGCCTTTATGTGTTAGCAGAAAGCTTTCTGTCTTCTCATAAATTTCAACTAGATCTTTAATCGGTATGCCTTTATGTGTTAGCAGAAAGCTCTCTGTCTTCTCCATTAATTTCAACTAGATCTTTAATCGGTATGCCTTAATGTGTTAGCAGAAAGCTTTCTGTCTTCTCCATTAATTTCAACTAGATTTTTAATCGGTATGCCTTTATGTGTTAGCAGAAAGCTTTCTGTCTTCTCCATAAATTTCAACTAGATCTTTAATCGGTATGCCTTTATGTGTTAGCAGAAAGCTCTCTGTTTTCTCCATTAATTTCAACTAGATCTTTAATCGGTATGCCTTTATGTGTTAGCAGAAAGCTTTCTGTCTTCTCCATTAATTTCAACTAGATTTTTAATCGGTATGCCTTTATGTGTTAGCAGAAAGCTTTCTGTCTTCTCCATAAATTTCAACTAGATCTTTAATCGGTATGCCTTTATGTGTTAGCAGAAAGCTTTCTGTCTTCTCCATTAATTTCAACTAGATCTTTAATCGGTATGCCTTTATGTGTTAGCAGAAAGCTTTCTGTCTTCTCCATTAATTTCAACTAGATTTTTAATCGGTATGCCCTTATGTGTTAGCAGAAAGCTTTCTGTCTTCTCTATAAATTTCAACTAGATCTTTAATCGGTATGCCTTTATGTGTTAGCAGAAAGCTCTCTGTCTTCTCCATTAATTTCAACTAGATCTTTAATCGGTATGCCTTTATGTGTTAGCAGAAATCTTTCTGTCTTCTCCATAAATTTCAACTAGATCTTTAATCGGTATGCCTTTATGTGTTAGCAGAAAGCTTTCTGTCTTCTCCATTAATTTCAACTAGATCTTTAATCGGTATGCCTTTATGTGTTAGCAGAAAGCTTTCTGTCTTCTCCATTAATTTCAACTAGATTTTTAATCGGTATGCCCTTATGTGTTAGCAGAAAACTTTCTGTCTTCTCCATAAATTTCAACTAGATCTTTAATCGGTATGCCTTTATGTGTTAGCAGAAAGCTTTCTGTCTTCTCCATTAATTTCAACTAGATTTTTAATCGGTATGCCTTTATGTGTTAGCAGAAAGCTTTCTGTCTTCTCCATTAATTTCAACTAGATCTTTAATCGGTATGCTTTTATGTGTTAGCAGAAAGCTTTCTGTCTTCTCAATTAATTTCAACTAGATCTTTAATCGGTATGCCTTTATGTGTTAGCAGAAAGCTTTCTGTCTTCTAAATTAATTTCAACTAGATTTTTAATCGATATGCCTTTATGTGTTAGCAGAAAGCTTTCTGTCTTCTCCATTAATTTCAACTAGATTTTTAATCGGTATGCCTTTGTGTATTAGCAGAAAGCTTTCTGTCTTCTCCATTAATTTCAACTAGATCTTTAATCGGTATGCCTTTATGTGTTAGCAGAAAGCTCTCTGTCTTCTCCATTAATTTCAACTAGATCTTTAATCGGTATGCCTTTATGTGTTAGCAGAAAGCTTTCTGTCTTCTTCATCAATTTCAACTAGATTTCTAATCGGTATGCCTTTATGTGTTAGCAGAAAGCTTTCTGTCTTCTCCATTAATTTCAACTAGATCTTTAATCGGTATGCCTTTATGTGTTAGCAGAAAGCTTTCTGTCTTCTCCATTAATTTCAACTAGATTTTTAATCGGTATGCCTTTATGTGTTAGCAGAAAGCTTTCTGTCTTCTTCATCAATTTCAACTAGATTTTTAATCGGTATGCCTTTATGTGTTAGCAGAAAGCTTTCTGTCTTCTCCATTAATTTCAACTAGATTTTTAATCGGTATGCCTTTATGTGTTAGCAGAAAGCTTTCTGTCTTCTCCATTAATTTCAACTAGATTTTTAATCAGTATGCCTTTGTGTGTTAGCAGAAAGCTCTCTGTCTTCTCCATTAATTTCAACTAGATTTTTAATCGGTATGCCTTTATGTGTTAGCAGAAAGCTCTCTGTCTTCTCCATTAATTTCAACTAGAATTTTAATCGGTATGCCTTTATGTGTTAGCAGAAAGCTCTCTGTCTTCTCCATTAATTTCAACTAGATTTTTAATCGGTATGCCTTTATGTGTTAGCAGAAAGCTCTCTGTCTTCTCCATTAATTTCAACTAGATTTTTAATCGGTATGCCTTTATATGTTACATCTGCATAATGCACAAGGTTTACCCCTTTCTCGATCAAGCCATGTTCGGTGTTATTAATCAGTCTACTGACATAGAGAGAGCATAAAACTGCTGAAAACTGCGTCTTTTTCTTTTCACTTGAGGGTTTCCATGTTGTAAGATGCATGTACAAGTTCAATAGAATCAATACATTAACTAACATGGATCTTGTTGTCTTTAACCCTTTCCCAAACAAGACCTGTTTTTGACCCCCCCCCCCATAGAAAATACCTGGGAAACATTGAGACAAAAGAAGAAACTGCTGATAGCCAGCAGTTTCTCCCTTTGCCTCAATGTTTTCTGTGCTATATTATCTACAAATTTTATCTTTAGTCACCTCAATATTATTGTCTGCAGCAGCTTTCACATTGGACATCCCTAAAGTTTTGCCGTTTGGGAAAGGGTTAACTGCTTTAATTATTTTGGACACTGTCTGAATAATTTCATCAGGTAAAAGTTTGTGATGCCTTGTGTTATCATTTCCCAAGTAAGATTTGGTTTTGACGTCCCTATATAGTAGAAAATGTTCATCAAAGCACTGAGGCTCTTATGCGTAGGCTAATCTGGTCAACGGTTGTCTCGCATGCTATGTTGCGAAATATTTATTCCAAGATTTCGGCTTAGATAATAAAGATACAATTATATCATAACTTCATAAGATATATAGATATAATATTATATAATATCTTTTTAAATGCTTGATTTCCGCTAAATGTAAATTAAACCTCTTTATCGCGTTTGCGTGTTGAAATGAAATACTGAAACCCAAGCTAATTGACATATTACAATGCAGAAAAACGGAGTAAAAATAGGACACCTACGGAATGTGAATGTTATTTTGTTAATCTGAAAACGTTGCAGAATCAGCAGTTTTCGAAATTATAGGTATAACGCAAATCAGCTTACCGCTTTCCCAAACAGCAATATTTAAAACTGGAGCAAATCGGAAAGTACTGCAATCACTCCTTTTAGAATCTGTGTTAAATATAGCTCAGAAATATTGAGGCTAGGGCATTTACTTCTTTTGTCTCAATGTTTTCACAAGCCTATTCTATTAGTGCAACCAAACCAGGCCTTGTTTGGAAAGGGTTAATGTTTGTGAAATATAAACCCATGCGCGGATCCAGAGGGGGGTCAGGGGGTCATGACCCCCCCCTGGATTTTGGCGAAAAGAGGGGTTATCAAAAAGATTACTGGTTATTTCCCACATAAGCTGCGTCATTCGTCCCTGTGTGCTACAACAAACAGTTGTTATATCTAGTCCTTCATGGTATGACATGTATCTGCATGGATCCAGAGGGTGTCAGACCCCCTGACCCCCCCTCGAATTTGGCAAAAAAGGGGTTAAAGATCGGATGACCCCCCCTGGGAAAAATACCTGGATCCGCGCTTGAAACCAAACTATTTAACCAGATGCGGAAGAACTGAGAACACCTACATGATATTACAGAACTTTGACTCTTTTTTGACTCCATAATTATCAGATGATAGATTTGGAAAAGACTGCGGGAAATGAAGAAATTGCATGTGACAAGCATTTTCTTCATTTTCCACAATCTTTTCTAGCATTAAAGACCAACAAATGTAAAATTCCATTTATTTGAAATGTTCATCTGTAGCATCTTTGAAATTGGACCGGTCTAGAATTATTTCGTCTGGTAATGGGTTAATGTTTGTGAAATATTAGCCATACTAATTGACCTGATTACAATGCGGAAAAACAAAGTAAAATGTGAACACCTACGTGTGTTATTACTTCGTTAGATGCATCTGATTACATCTTGATTTGCTGAATCACCGTTTTACATTAACCTTTTCCCAAACATCAAATATTTAGGGTTGTCCAATTAGAAAGGTGCTGCAGATAGTAAAATAGATGTTAATTAAGGTACAATTGGTGAACAGTATAGCATAGAAAGCATCGGGCCAAAAGGAGAAAATGCTGATTATCAGCATTTCTCCTTTTGTCTCGATGTTTTCTCAAGCCAATTCTATCAGGGACGTCAACAGAAGGCATTGTTTGGGAAAGGGTTAATCGTAATGTGCTGCGCAAAACACGACATTGAAATGCTGTTTCAAACAATAGAATGGATTGACAAATGTGATATTATGTGAACAGTAAAATGTGATATTTTTGTGAACAATAAAATAATAAGATAAAAATAAATACAACAACACGTAGCCTAAGTTTTAAACAAAAATCTATTCCGACGTTTAGACGTCATGTACGTAACATTAATTTCCAATCTTGGTAAAAAAAATAACAGACAACAAAGCACCTATAGGCATTATATGAAAATTACGTAAAACGCGTACTGGGCGTACAATATAACTCAGAAATTTTAAGGCAAAAAGTGAAATTGCTGGTTATCATCATTTTCTCTGATTTTTCCGCATTTCTTCCGAAACCTTTTCTATAAAGGACGAGAAAAGCATACCTTTGTGTTTGGAAAAATCGTTTATTTATAATCATATGAGAACATGTGCTGATACCGACATTTTCCCCAGATGGAGCCCCAAACTCCACACAGCGACAATACCTTACATTATCACTGCAGGCATATAAATCACGTGACCATGGTGAATATCACATGACATCGTAAAGATGGCGGAAATTTATTTATATTTCTGAAATCATTTTTTAAATCCAATTTTATTTTTTATTTGGATTCATATCTGATACCTCATATTCTTAAGACATTACTAAAAGCGAGTTTACTTTTTTAATTAAAAATCTAAACGAAAATTTCAATTACCTAAAATCTTATATCTCAAGCTGTGCCTGCAGAGATCTCCCCAATCCCAATTCAGGGGACATAACTGCGAAGGAGATTGTTGGAGCCCGTGTTTTCCAGACGAACCAGCTGCAATGGCGCGTTAGAAAATCCTTGATTATCACCTTGATAAGCCCTTCCTTTTACAAATTCTAGGGGACAGACTCCAAGAGTGCTATTACGTGCATAAAAACACCATAATCAACATACAATGTGTCATCAGCAACAGCTTCCGATTTGGACAGGCCAATGACTTTTTGATGCAAGAAATGATAAACTAGCTCCAGTTAAAAAAGAAATAAGGAATACAACTTTGAGATCTACTCATGCGATTTTCATTCTTTCCTAATAATCTTTGCGATATCAAGGAAATGTATTCCCAAGTGATTAATAAGCGCGTTTTGCACAGTTTGCAATTTACGAAAATATTTACCCTTTCCCCAATTTTGATGCCAAAAAAGATAAAGCTTTTGGAAAACATTGTGGAAAATGAAGAAATTGCTTGGTGACAAGCAATTTCTTTATTTTTCACAATGTTTTTTTCCTGGAAAGTTATTAAAGAAACATATTTCATTGACAAGAAAATGTTGTCTGAAACTTCTTTCAAATTGGAACGGTCGAAAATTTGTGATTTGGGAAAGTATTAATTAGCTCGTCCTAATAGAGATTTACGAATTAGTACGAAATGGAATACGAATACGAAACCGAGATAAATTGTAGGGGGGGGGGGGGGGAGGGAGCATCTCAGCATACATGATGATGGTTCCCCTCTTTCTGTGTCGAGTGAACGTGTCTAAATTCGGAGGTGGTGGGTTCAAATCCTAAGTTGTCTTTTCTCTTTTTTTTTCTTTTTATGTACCGGTATTCCCTTTTGATAATAGATAACATTGAAATATATGTGATAAAATACACTTCAAAGGCAAACATTTGTTTAATTTTGTATATCACATTTATTATTTCATCGAACGAAACAAAATTTGGGCAGCCAATAATTGGATCATATACAAACTGCAGATGGCATCTGTACAGAAATAAATCTCATTCACAGTTCTAAGAAGAGTTAAACTTCACGTCACAGAAGGGTGTATTTTAAAACAAATTAAAATCAGAAGAGGGATATCCACCTCTTGTGTCAATTACGAAAGCACGACGAGTTGTGCCTTTCATAATGTTTTATCCTGCCCTAAACCATGACCGACCATTGGCGGAAAAGTGTCGACTTCGATAACGCCAGGGTAGAGCTCTGACCGATTCGAGTCCGTCCTTTGATTTTTTAGGGTGTGAAGCGTGATTCATCGCTGAACAAATCCGTTTACTGGCGGGTTCAGCCATCCTCGATGTACTTGACACAATTATATCCGAAGATCTGATTATGCCTGTGTCTAGTATATGACCGACTCTAATCTCCGCTCCCGAAGTCAGTCTGGACACTGATTGGACAGTAATATTTCTCGATTGTTACGGTTGCCATTTGTGTTGCTGAAAGTGATCCGTTCCGTCAGAGGTGAGAGGTTCCTGAGCCTGGGTAGTTGCCCAGCTATGGATGCGTCCAAAAAAAGCCAATCGCTCTGAAAAAGGGAATAACTCGTGCATGCCTTACGGAAAAGGGCAAGTTTTGATATAGATTAATTCGAATTTGTTGCTGATAAAAAAATCGTTTTAGAATCGTTACTTGGTAGATTTGTTGTCTTACATTGTGTAATATATGAGCCAATATTTTATTTCGTGGAAATCGCTGTCCTGGCTCATTTTCTCAGAAATGGCTTTTCATAAACATGTTATTTTAGGTACATCGTGTGGCGACCATCACTACCAACAATAGAGACAGTTTACTTGGTCTGTCAGATGGATTGTGTCTGAAAATATTGCACTTTTATACCGAAAAATGACCATTTTCTCTTGTCCCTGGATAAAATTTTCAATTTCAAACATGATTTTCTATATAAAATAATCGGTACAAATAGGATTTTTCTTCATTTCATTAATGTTTTATATCTTACATTATTGATAGTGACAGCCCTTTTTGAGAGAATATAAATACGACGAAGATTTTTGGCCATATAGGTCTGTCCCTGGATTTTTTACACGAAATGTCCTCGCAATAACTTACATGTGCGTAATCAAATTCTTCTTGGTTAATTTTTCTTTGAATACAACCCAAACGGAGGTACAAACAGTCATCAAAGCCATGACGTTTAAATGAAGACAAAGCAATACTTGGTTTCGAAGTTTCGAGGCAAATTAGGTGGGCCGTTGGCTGCGTAGATTTATTTTTTCAATTTCTATGCAACGCGATCAACCATACTATATTGCTGAGATCTTAAAATCGTATAGCTTTAGTTATTCACATGTAGAAACATGTAGTTTCCAGCATGCAACCTATTTTCTCCCTGGTTATTCTTGTGTGCAATTTGGATATAATGGTCGCGGAATTCCTCGCAATAACTGTCCTCGCAATAACGACAGTTTTGTTACTGGGAGTACGAACATCGTTATCGCAAGGACAAAATTAGTTTTCTTGTGTAATATGAACATGTCACCAAAGAGCCAAAGGTCTTGACGAATAATCGCCTTAAACTATGATCGGAAAGCGAAGTATTTCAGCTGAAAAAACTATAATTACTGTTGTCAAACATGTGAACTGATCAGTTGTTACGGAGCGGACTTTGAATCGTTATTGCAAGGATTCCTTACACATTTATGGATTCTTGGTGCCACAAATGAACAAATTTCATTGCCAATCTAATTGAAATATTTCGCCAATCACCTTGTAATGTTGTATGAAGGATATGATTCTAGATTGATTGACAAGATCAATTCTAAATGATCGTTACTTAAATGACATTTCCTCAATATTGGAGAGACATTATACACTACATACATTTCCTTTTAAGATGTCAATCGGTATATCTTTGTTCCATGGGTTTCGAAGATGCTACTTGGTCATTTGCCGAGATCCTGGTGCTATATGGATGCTGTGAAAAGACGAGCAGATTTGTTTTTAAATTTTCAATGTATTGATTCGAATCGTGTATTTAATCTTGTAATCACAGCATTTATTCCCGAATAAAAAGATGTAATGTTTTTGTTGAATATTATCCTATCTAGGTAAACAAGAAATTAAGATAAAACTTTTTCAAATTATTTTATTTCTATTGCTTTCGTTTTGTTTTTGGGACAATAGGTTCAAGGACACTCAACGTCTTACAACCGTGTATCTAAATTATTTTGTGAGCCATCTTGCAAAAACAACAACAACAACAACAACAAATCATATGCGTATTGCAAAAAGGATCGAACTCAGTATGCAATACTATGCAGTCAGACTCTGATTGAGGGATTTCCCCCCTAAACGATTTGGTATACATTGAATGATTTTCTACTTGAATTTTCACGTGTTATTATTTTTCAATGTGATATTTTATGGTTTGCCAAAAAGGTTTAAGAATTCCATATTTTATCCTTTTTTCGTCATATTTGTAATTGCTTAACTTTCTTCATGTCTTCGCATTTTTTCTCAAAGAAGGTTTTGATTTCCTAATCTAAAAATGTCTTGGAATAACACTAAGGTAAGAAAAGTAAATGCTGATTTCCAGCTCTGACTACGTTTACCTTGGTATTCATTCATCTATATTGTTCACACGTTAAATTTTCATATAGTTCATTTTTGTAGTCTCCAACAGCTTTCAAGTTGTATAATCTTTATGCTAGGTTCCCACTGCCGATCAAATCAACTCGAACAAGCCGAATCAAGCGATCGAGTACAGATCGAACTCGATCGCCATTTGTGATCGGGAATGGTCGTGATAATCGAATTATATCCGCGCTACTTTGGCATCGTTCTCGATTTGTCTAAATGTCAGAAAATATTTGTGTAAAATTTGGTAGAAAGTTGATCTAAAGGTGATCGTGTATTGATCGGGTAGGCAAGCGACCAGATCAGGAATCAATCAAGTCTGGAGATCGAGTGTGATCGGATTAACATCTTTATATCGACTTTTGCTCAAGTGGCTCCAACCAAATCTCGATCGACTCGATCAGTGCTTTATTTGTTCACTCGATCGAATAGAATGTAGAAATCGGTTTGATCGAGTAGAGATCGAGAAAAAGTCATTAAGTCGGTAATAATGGGCGAATTTGAGCAGTCAATACGATCGATTTGACTTGATCAGTAGTTGTAACCTAGCATAAAATTTTGCCGTTTTTGAAAGGGTTTAACAAAGTTACTTTTACATTTGAATGTATATTTTTTTTTACATTTGTATTGACTTTTATGTTTAATAACCATATTTAGGTCCATACAATGTAAGAAATGGAAATATATTTAAATATAAGTCTTCGCAGTAATGGTAAATTTCATTCCAATAACAAAGACTTATTTTATAACAAACTGCGTAATAATTCAATAAAAATGATGTGTTTTGATGGTAAAATTGGTATGTTTTTAAACCTAATTATTTGAAGTTTGAATAAAAGGGTGAAATTAATTTCTTTCTGATTATTTCCTAAAATAGCGCACATTGTCCTTGCGATAACTAATATGTCCTCGATGTAACGATACACTTTAAGCAAATCATTTCAGAAAAAGGTGTTTTGCTAACTTTATTGTGCCTGAAATATAAAGAGAATAACATTTTCTAGTGTCTAAAGGACATGTGCATTTATTTTTTCTTTGACCGAACCTTTATTACATTTGAAACAGACAGAATTATCAATTGAATTACGAAAATACAATACAAAATTGAAAAAAAAGCCAAACAAATCATTTTTGAAAATCGATTTGAGCATAAGTACTCCAGTTTGTCTTCTAATTCTTAAAAAAACATACATTGAAATAATCTTAAATCTCAAATCGAATTTCTTAAAGAAAATGTGCTTGTTACAGCGAGGACATTTTATTGAGATAATAGATTTATGGCAGACGATCTCGAGTATTTCCATGCGCATCGAAATGTTCCTGTTAACGTTACTAATTACTTTAAATGTAGTACTTTCATCCTAAACCAAAAATTCACAGAATAAATCGAAAATAAAAATTGAACATTTTTTGTCAGATTTCCACGAAAATAAAGATTGGCTCATATGCATGGTTGACAAACCGCATTAAAATTACGGACTACGGCAGCAAATAACGCCACAGCTTTGGCTGTTTCAAAGACCAATCCTCTGGCTTGAATACCAAATTTAGGCACTTCGAGTAAAAAATGTCTAAAATACTCATCTTGTCTAAAATCTTACCCAGTATACATTTTGTAAACTTGTTGGTAGTAGGCAATGAGTTCGAGTTGCAGTTGCGGCATCAAATTAATGGATGTGTTCAACACCGACTCCGGAGATCAGTGAAGCACGGCAAAATAAACAAGTTAATGTCATGTTGATTTAGGCGTGCAAAGAATTTTTTTAGAAGAATAAAATTGAAATGTAGTCGCATGTACGAAAACATTCACAAAAAAAGCTTGTGTTGGAAATGTGGGTCAATATATAAAAAATCACAGTACATTAAATTTACACTTCTTACAAAATAACATTGAGAGAGAAGAAGTATTTGCTTACAACCAACATTTTATCCTCTCTGCTCAACATTATTAGAGATTTACGGATTAGTACGAAATGGAATACGAAATGGAAATGGAAATGAAATCAGGGGGATGTATCAGGATACTTGGAATATGGTGGCAGGTCACTCATATTTGCCTCTATGTAATTCTATGGAAAATCCAGGTTTTCATAGTGTCTGAATGGACGTCCGTTTATAAACTTTATTACCTTTCATTCGATTGCATTTATTTTTCACGTATGCAATTTTATCATATTATTAACTCTCTGGTAAAATATCATAAGTGTCAATTCATGAAAACGATATTTTTTCTCTCATTAAAAGGGTTAAGGAACGCAACCCCGCAGCACGCCGTGAAATTATACTTGTAAATCTTCACAAAACGATTATTTTTCAAAACGTGCTCAAGCAAAACTTCTGATATTTTATTTACCTAAAGAATGTCATCATATATGATAATTAGAAAAATTTCAAGGCTCAATGTTGTAAAACAAGGATAAAGCTAGGGATATGGTACGACGTACCGACATGGAAAAGGAGTAAAAACGGCAGTTAGAGAAGTTAGTGGAGAAAATTGTTTGGTGGAGTTTGTTTTTGATATTTTCGGCTCATATACCAACCCAAATGTAGTAATATATTGAAAGGTTAAAAACATAATAAAATGTAAAAACGTCATGTCTTTTTTATACAAAATAAAAAGAGAATCTAAATAACAATCCAATGTGTGAACGCGCAAAAAGCGTGAATAATCTGCGACGTTCGTCAACGACGTCGTATAGAAAATCTGTTACTACATGAATATGAGAGAAAGCTTATTAAGATAATTTGAATTTTTATATGAAATATCAAGTTCTAAATTAATACGATCAGATTCACATGTTATTTTAATGTATTTACTCGATACATGACGGATGCGGAACACCAAGAGGCAAATATTGGAAAGCATCTTAATTTCGGATTCTTGCGAATGCGACATTTATTCTTCGTTATTCATTTATATTTTATGATTAATATTAAGAATATACATCAATTATATTTTGTTCATATAATGACTGTTTTAAATTAATGCCATTTTGAAATGAAATTGGTACGGTTTTAGAAAGTTCTTAATATAATAATACGACTTTCGGAGATTTTTGTAATCTAAAGAGAAAATAAGTTGAACTGACTAGATCTGGTACAAAGACATCGATCAATATCTATAGATTGAAGCTTAAAATATATACATGCAGCATGTGACACACCGAAACAGAATTAAAACCGGAGTGAAATCACGAGAAAAGTTTCTTTCTGCTCTTTCTTTGTACGTATTGTAGCGTCGTTGCAAAATAACGTCGGTTACGCAATTGTACGCCAACATTGACCGCGACGTCTTATGCAAAAATGCGATGACGTCGGTTGAGAGTCTGGCATCAAGCAGGACGACGACAGCGAATCCCGGCTTCTCGCAGGTGATTATCACCGTGTCAAGATGTATCGGCCACCCTCAATTGCCAACCATAGCATTTGCTGTAGACTGAGCCGTCATAAGCCTGTTGCGTAAGTGACTTTGGCGTATATAATTGTCTTGACGTACAGTTGTTACACGCGGCTGACCAGGACGTGGGTGGTCTGCATTTGTTCTCTGGTCGTTTACACGTCTCAGTAACCTTGAAAACACTACCTCGGCTACATTAAAACTTCTAGCTACCTACGTTTGGGAAACACTGCCGGTCAAAAGCCCAAGAACTTAGTTCCTATATGTCAAAATAATCCCAAAAATTAAATGCACACGAAAACCATCCACAGTTGTCGTGTGTTTTCAATGAGTAAATCGATTAGGCAGTTTGTACACAAAAAGACTTAGTGGTTTTGCACGTGGTCTGAATGTACCAGGCACTAGAGCATTTTGTGATGGGAGGTTTAGATGCCCGGTTAGTTTACAGAAGACACTATAAATCGCTGGGTTGTGAGGGGTATACATTGTCTTATGCATGTCCCCAAATTATGGTGCCGATCGAGGCTGCAGGAAAAGAATGGTTAATAAAAATGCGTTTGCGTTTTTATATCGTGCCAGTTTACAATAAAGAGAGCTACATAGCTACCAGGTGGAATAATTATTCCCCCCCCCCCCCGCACACACACATGCGAAGCAGAGAGTGGTATAGCGCTGCTTTTCATCGAGAATCCCGTATCTGCACCTTGTTTTTAGCCGCAGATACGAGGTTTTCGCAGAAAAGCGACGATATTGATCTGTAGACCCTTTTTAGTTTCCGTGTCCTTCACTCAAGAATCGTCAGACCTAGGTCCATGAAACTTTAAAACGTTGTTATAATTGTCCCAAGAAGAAGCCATATTGCTTTTGATCAGATAGCACTTTTTCAGTTACAAAGCAAAGCGGGGGTGCAAATGTCCGATTGCCGACAGTTTTAGGGTAGTCCGAGTCAAAAGGTGTTGCACAAAACGTAAAATTCGTGCCAAAAGGCCGAATATTGCATTAAACAGCCAAGTAAATGTTGAGCAGAGAGGATAAAATGTTGGTTGTAAGCAAATACTTCTTCTCTCTCAATGTTATTTTGTAAGAAGTGTAAATTTAATGTACTGTGATTTTTTATATATTGACCCACATTTCCAACACAAGCTTTTTTTGTGAATGTTTTCGTACATGCGACTACATTTCAATTTTATTCTTCTAAAAAAATTCTTTGCACGCCTAAATCAACATGACATTAACCCTTTCCCAAACAAGACCTGGTTTTGACGTCCTATCAGAAAAGGCTTGGGAAAACATTGAGACAAAAGAAGAAACTGCTGATAACCAGCAGTTTCTCCTTTTGTCTCATTATTTTCTATAGCATATTTTACACAAGTTCTATCTTAAATAACTCCCATTTTGTAATTTTTGGCAGTTTTTGAAGTGGATCACCCTAAAATTTTGTCGTTTGGGAAAGAGTTAACTTGATTATTTTGCCGTGCTTCACTGATCTCCGGAGTCGGTGTTGAACACATCCATTAATTTGATGCCGCAACTGCAACTCGAACTCATTGCCTACTACCAACAAGTTTACAAAATGTATACTGGGTAAGATTTTAGACAAGATGAGTATTTTAGACATTTTTTACTCGAAGTGCCTAAATTTGGTATTCAAGCCAGAGGATTGGTCTTTGAAACAGCCAAAGCTGTGGCGTTATTTGCTGCCGTAGTCCGTAATTTTAATGCGGTTTGTCAACCATGCATATATTACACAATGTAAGACAACAAATCTGCCAAGTAACGATTCTAAAACGATTTTTTTATCAGCAACAAATTCGAATTAATCTATATCAAAACTTGCCCTTTTCCGTAAGGCATGCACGAGTTATTCCCTTTTTCAGAGCGATTGGCTTTTTTTGGACGCATCCATAGCTGGGCAACTACCCAGGCTCAGGAACCTCTCACCTCTGACGGAACGGATCACTTTCAGCAACACAAATGGCAACCGTAACAATCGAGAAATATTACTGTCCAATCAGTGTCCAGACTGACTTCGGGAGCGGAGATTAGAGTCGGTCATATACTAGACACAGGCATAATCAGATCTTCGGATATAATTGTGTCAAGTACATCGAGGATGGCTGAACCCGCCAGTAAACGGATTTGTTCAGCGATGAATCACGCTTCACACCCTAAAAAATCAAAGGACGGACTCGAATCGGTCAGAGCTCTACCCTGGCGTTATCGAAGTCGACACTTTTCCGCCAATGGTCGGTCATGGTTTAGGGCAGGATAAAACATTATGAAAGGCACAACTCGTCGTGCTTTCGTAATTGACACAAGAGGTGGATATCCCTCTTCTGATTTTAATTTGTTTTAAAATACACCCTTCTGTGACGTGAAGTTTAACTCTTCTTAGAACTGTGAATGAGATTTATTTCTGTACAGATGCCATCTGCAGTTTGTATATGATCCAATTATTGGCTGCCCAAATTTTGTTTCGTTCGATGAAATAATAAATGTGATAAACAAAATTAAACAAATGTTTGCCTTTGAAGTGTATTTTATCACATATATTTCAATGTTATCTATTATCAAAAGGGAATACCGGTACATAAAAAGAAAAAAAAGAGAAAAGACAACTTAGGATTTGAACCCACCACCTCCGAATTTAGACACGTTCACTCGACACAGAAAGAGGGCCGAGCCCGGATAGCTCAGTCGGTTACGTCGGAGTCTGTCAATCCAGGGGTCTCGAGTTCGAACCCCGGCTCGGCCAGTATCCATTCTGACATTTGACAAAAGTCATTTGTCTCTCACCAATGGGTGTGAATCATCTATGTGAGAGAGCAGCTGGAGGCTCGGTTTGGATATTGTGGTTGTACTGGTGCGAGAAATACCAGGAACCCACGGTTAGGTGCTCCAGCCGCCGCGATATGACCCTGGTAGTTGAAAACGGCGTAAAACCCCAATAAACTCAAACTCGACACAGAAAGAGGGGAACCATCATCATGTATGCTGAGATGCTCCCTCCCCCCTACAATTTATCTCGGTTTCGTATTCGTATTCCATTTCGTACTAATTCGTAAATCTCTATTAAGATGAGATTTCTATCAACCCACAGTTTCTTAACCCTTTCCCAAACGACACAAAATTAGAATTAGTTTTAAATTTGAAATATCCTGCAGACGACAAATTACATGTTGATAAAATATGATTACTTCATTTATTCAATAAAGCAAGGAAAATGAAATATTGAAGCAAAAGTAGAAAATGCTGATAAACAGCATTTTCTTCTCATGCTTCTATATTTTCCAAGCTGTTTCTATTAGGGATGTCAAAATCATGTCTTGTTAAGTAAAGGGTTAATTAGACTTATTTTAGACTGGAAAGCCTACACACAAGGAAGTCCACTTTTTCGCAGACGTCGACATTGGAACCTTTTCCAAACGACACTTTCTTAGGATTATCAATTTCGAAAATTACTGCATATGACAAAATGGGTTTGATATACATGTATAAAGTAAGTGTAAACAATATAGTACAGAGAAAATTTATATAAAAGGGGACATTGCTAGTTGTTAGCATTTTTTGTTTTGCCTTCGATGATCAATGTTTTCGAAATCCGTCAAAACCAGATCCTCTTTTTGGGAAAGGGTTTAAAGATAAGAACAAAATGCTGATTTACAACATTTCTCGTTTCCCCTTTGTAGTGGCCATGTCATTACATTTGCAAGTTTTGCTTCTCACAGCTTTTCTTAATAAGGACGTCAAAAATCCAGGTTTAACCCTTTCCCAAACAAGACCTGGTTTTGACGTCCCTAATAGAAAAGCCTTGGGAAAACATTGAGGAAAAAGAAGAAACTGCTGATAACCAGCAGTTTCTCCATTTGCCTCAATATTTTCTTGGCTATATCACACACAATTTCAATCTTTATTAACATCCATTTTGATGTCTGCAGCAGCTTTTGAATTGGACTTGCCTAAAATTTTAATGTTTGGGAAAGGGAGGAAAAATGAGTTGAGACGTGACAAATTTGAAATTTGAAGTAAAGAAGACGACAAGACGATATGGATTTTCTGAATGGGATAGATCTTTCCACAGTCAACTGATGAAAATGTTGTTGACGACCAAGTAAATCTGCACCTGGTCGTCAATAAAGTTTTACCACTTGACTTTTTTAAACAATATAATACAGTCGGCAAATTGCTGCTTCAAACCGAATTCAAATTAGTCACATATTAACAGAATTAATTAGCTTATTGCCACTAAGACCCCCCCCCCCACACACACACACACAACAGCCACCGGAAGTCGTCCTTGGATGACAATTATGGCCAATCACCGTTCGTTGCCGTTGCACGTGGGATGCTTTGCTCGGAATTGGGTCAGAGCCTCGATCTGGCATAAAGAAACCGGCTGATGTGTTACTATTTTTAGTAACAAATTGGAACCTTGTCTGTGTGTATACAACGTTAATTTCCCATTAACCCATTGTTTGCCACCGGAAGCGGCTCAAAGGTACGGACTAAAACGGTCAATTGAATATGTTTTTTCTGCAATTGGTTGGTCACGTGATTCTACACACTGGGTGTTGTAAATAGCAAAAGTAATATTATCAACGAAAAGAAACATTCTGCCATCTCATAGCATGTGTTGGAACAAAATGCAAAAATGCAGATTTTCGACATGTTCTTCTTTTCTGTCACCGCTTTATCGGGGACGTTAAAATCGTTACCAGACATAGTTTATAGAAAGGATTAACCGTTTCGCAGACGACAAGATTCTAGTTTATATGTTCTTTTTCAAACCTTTCTCAAATAAGCGTGGGGGTAAGCTATGTTTTTGCCGCATACAATGTGTTAAATTTAATGTTCAGGATTTGTTATGTAATAAGATGGATATTTCAAACAGCGTCTAAAAAAGTTATTGACAAAATTTTGTCAATAACTTTTTATTCAGGTGCTGTTTAACCCTTGCCAAAACAAGACTTAGTTTTGAAGTCCATAAGAGAATATGCTTGGGAAAACATTGAGACAAAAGAAGAAAGTGCTGATCATTAGCACTTTCTCCTTTTCACTCAATTTTTTATGAGCTAAATTGTACGCAATCAAACCTTAATTAACAGCCATATTTTCGTCTGCAACAGCTTTCAAATTGGATCACACTAATTTTCGTCGTTTGGGAAAGGGTTGAAAGGTCTATCCCATCTAGTAGACAAATTGCACGTTTCTGTCTTCGTTTCTTCAAACATATTTTCAAATAAGTTGTATATTATGAGAGTTATTGAAAAATATCGAACATTTTGCGTCACATGACTCCCTGCTGTGATAAAACTCATACAGTTGATTATGCTAGGTTCCCATCGCCGATCTGATCAACTCGATTAACACGACCACCTAATTTCCCCGATGAAGCCCGACCAAATGTATGTACACGACTTCTTCTCGATCTCTAGTCGATCAAACTAGACCCCCGCCCGAGCACTCCCGATCATTTCCCGATTGAAGCCCGGCCATCTTTCCGATTTCTACCCGATCACCCCGTCCTTAATTCGAGCCATACACGATCAAGACCCGACCATCTCGATCTATACACCACCAGATCGAGCTTATTCTATTCGAGGTGTGCTGAATGAAAATCTTTCTGCGGTGTCTGTGATTATCACATAATTATTCATAATAACTCAATGATATTGTCGGTTTAAACATATACATAATTAGAATGTGACGTAAATGTACTTTTAGCTATTGACCCACCCTTAATCTGATAAAATATTACGATTTATGCATTCTTTAAGGCGTTAAATACCATTATTTCAATCGCAAGCGTTATGGCTCAGAGCGGGGGATCCCATGAAACACCATTTCCGATAATTTTCCATATTTCTGTTTATAATCTGCGCGGGGTCTCGTGCTGTTTGTACATATTTATTACCACACGACCTAGTGTTCCCACTGCCGATCAGATCAACTCGACCAAGCGCTCGAATACAGATCGAGCTTAATCTGCAATGGCGATCGGGAGTGGTTGAGGTGATCGAAATTGATCTGCATCGCTCGGGCTTCATACTCGAGTTTTTTTGACATGCAAAAATAGTCGAGTGTGATCGAGTACAAAAATGATCGAGAAGCGATTGTGTATTGATCGGGTAGAAGATCGACCTTATCGAGAATCAATCGGATATGGAGATCGAGTGTGATCGGGTTGATAATCTGTTTCCCGACCTGCACCGAACGTGCACTCGATTACCTCGACTTGTACTCGAGTTATTTCCGACCACATCCCGATCAACTTGACATCTGATTCATCTGTTCACTCGATCAAATCGGGTGAAGAGGTCGGGTTGATCGACTAGGGATCGAGAAGAAGTCATATGGTCGGGTTTGATCGAGGGCATTTAAGCGATCGAGTAGATCGAGTTGATCCGATGCCATAGAGCACTCGATCACCTCGACTTGTACGAGTTATTCCCGAACGCATTCCCGATCAACTCGACTTCTGCTCCATATGTTTATCCAATCAAATCCCGGTAAAAGATATCGACTCGATCACACACAATCTCTACACGAGTGATTGTCGATACGATCGATACTCGAGCAACTTCCCGATGTGTTTTCTACTCGATCGCTACACGGATTTTTTTTCACGTGTCAAAACAAATTAGCAGGATTACCGATCGATGCAGACCAAACTCGATCATCTCGACTAATCCCGATCACCCATGCCGAGCGAGCTCGACCGGTACTCGATCGCTTGATCGGGTTTGATCGAGTTAATTTGATCGGCAGTGGGAACCTAGCATTAGATTATTTTCATGACATTTTTATTCACATCTGATTGCACAATGATCGTGTGGTTTTACAAGGGAATATTCGGCGTGACACGAAACATCACACCTTAAATTAAATTTAAATTAATGCAAAAATACTAACCACAACATGGCAGTCAAGTATACGAATGTAGGCCTACATTCGTTCATGAATGTTAGCATTTTCATTTAAATTCGTATGTAATAATAATATGAAAATAAGGCAGAGCCTCTAACCGGGGTCAAGTCGGAAGATATAGGTCTAGTAGTTGTTAACTTTACACTGAATTTATATAGTCAAAATTTAATTTTTGGCCAATGCCAGGGGGGTTGGGGGGGATGTTCAGACCCCCCGACCCTACCTCTAGATCCGCCCATGCATTTGTGATTCTTTAATGATAATCTGGTAGTAAAAGACAGATTCAGTGACGTGAAAAAAGTAGCTTTTGAATTAGTAAGAGAAGTCGTTTAGTGGTGTAGGTCCCAAGCCATAGCCTAATTATTATTGTATTTGGCCAAATGCAAGGGAAAAAAAGAAACCTCAAAACCTTGTTTCAATTTGAGTTCTCAAGACAACATTCTACGTTTGTCTGGTCTTTTTCATTAGCCTTCAGAATTGAAGAAGACAAAAACAGATCTATGATGTATTGGAAAGGGTTTGTTCATGATTGACGTGCAAAGTCCTGACGATCAGTTAAAATTAGAATACGTTCAGTTTGGTCTCAATTTTCTTTTCTTTCAAATAAAAATAATAATAATAAAAAAAAAAAAGAAGAAGAAGAAGAAAAAAATCTAGCTTTGCAAAGTTCAATCCGGTCACTAATGACTCATTATTTATAATGTAGAATCACTATTTTTGTCGTCCAAGGTGACTTCTTTGACCCTTTCAAAACAAGACATGATTTTGGTGTCCCTTAGAGACGACAAAACGAAAAAAATCAGACAAAAGATATACTTGTTGAAAATCAAACATTTCTCATTTTGTCTGTATATTATATGTGCTATATTGTACATTGATCGTATGTTATCTTTATCAACGGCGAATGCGTCGTTTGCAGCAACTTTCAAATTGAACGACCCTCAAATATTGTCGTTTGAGAAAGCGTGAAATTGGACCAGTAGATCTATATACTTCCATTATTTGGCCTTAAAAACGTAACCCTTACTCAATTCAGCGATATTGTATGAAAGCTTAACGGAAAATGTCTATAGTTACTAAAACGTTGAGACAAGAGAAGAAATTTCTGATAACTAGCATTTTCTCCTTTTGTACAAATGTTTCCGAAGCCTTCTCCATCTCCATTATAATCGTCAAGAAGGTGTTGCTTGGGAAAGGGTTGACACGAGATGCTGAGATCTATGTATATTTTGCTGTGAAACAGCCTTTAGGCCTAATGAAGAATTCTCAAAATGATTAGATCTATGAATCTTTTCCTTCATTTTCCCCCAATATTTCCTCCTAGTCTATATCTAAAATATTTTTGGTTAAAAAATGGAAAATCTATTTTCCTTTCAAATTAGCTGGCGCTTCTAGCTCCGATATAAGATAAACGGGTTTGAATAATAATTCACAAATCCTACAGCCCGCAGACAGAATTGACGTGGACTAAAAAAACTTCTAACGTCGTAGTCATTTGATAAAAGACGCGCGTTTCCAAACAACGCTACTTGACGTCTGATAACGCGCGGGAAATAGAACGTCGCGAGAACGCAGAAAAATCCATGTTGACGTCATATCGGCTAGTTATATGACGTCACAAAGCCAAAAACTGACTGGTTCACTAAACTCGGATATTTCAATGTCACGGGACCCCAGACAACGGAGGTAATTAGCACTAAACCAATTCACAATCTCAGTATCTTGGATAAAGCCTGGCAAAAGGACAACAGAGGGTGTCCGAAAACCGGAAAAAATTCAGAACGAGACTCGTGCAACTCAACCCAAAAACACAATAATATGAAATAAGGCAAAGCCTCTGACCGGGGTCAAGATAAAAGATCTTAAACAATTCAAGTTTTGACTAGGCTTTTTAACACTTGTGGTTCTTGGAGCAAAAATAAGGTAAATGAGACATTACTATCTAGGTGTAACACCAGTGTAAAATGTCCCTTCTTTATTGTATGTAAAAATGGTCAACTTACCACTTTCACAGCACCTTCCACAACTTTCGCAGACATTAGCGGCTTGGGTTGCTTGAACTGCTGACTCTGAACTTTCTTTTCATTGTTGTTTTGATATAGGTTGATAGGGAAAATCTGAAATATCCACCACTAGTATTTACTTTCACTTTAGAATGGCCGTCTTCTGCCCAACTACATGCACATTTTTGGGAAGTACCTGCAGAAAGTAGTCCTGCAAATAATGCAAAATATAATGACATGCAACCAAGAAGCAGATGCAGAAATACTAAATTATCCAGGAAAGCAGTATCTAAACTAATGTTCAACACTCCCTACAGTCCTTTCCCTGCACAGACAATTTCTTTGACTGTTTTGTTTATTGTACAACGACCCGATTGCAAAAAGTTGACTGAGGTCACTCCTAAATCTAGGTGTGACCCCAGTGTTAATTTTCCCCTCTTTATCGCATGAAAAATGGTCAACTTACTGCTGCCACAGCACCTTCCACAACTTTCGCGGACACTTGCAGCTTGGGTTGCTTGAGCTGCTGCCTCTGTACTTCCTTTTCATTGTTGTTTTGGTATAGGTTGATAGCGAAAATCTGGGTATGGTAGGGTATAAGGGTAGACCGCTATATCAATTAACAGTCTAGCTATAAATTACAGGTAGACCGATAATTATTTTTGACCCTTCTGCTCGAAATCTGATAAGGCAATCAAATGGATCGTTACATCCTCAACACACCGGAAATAAGTGATATTTGCTGCAGGGTATAGTACAAGCTCTGTGATTGGCTATCGAAAAAATAGGGGTCTACCGATAAAAATAGCGGTCTACCGGTAATTTTATCGCTAGACCGTAAATTGAAATAGCGGTCTACCCTTAATTTATGGGTAGACCGATATTTTTATCGGTAGAACGATAAAAATATAAGGGTAGACCGCTATTTTTAGCGGTCTACCCCTATTTTAATTATAGGTCTAGCGCTATATTGACTTTAGACCCTTTTCGCGTGCCATACCTGGCGGCCAGTAGAATTCAATGCATTGTGCTTCCTCTTTCAGTTTGGGACCAGTAAATAATTTGACAGTCCTTTTGGAAAGAGTTGTAACTTTAGGGGCATTGTTTCTTAGCATGTATATAATACATGTATTACACATGCTTCAACTTGAATTTAAGCAGAATTACACAGTTATTTTTGCATTTGAAGAATTTTGTTTGAAATTGAGGTCGTCTGCCAATATTACAACTAATAAATCAAGAAACATTGACTGTTACTTGCAGTTGAAATATTGCCCAGCTCCGCCACGAGGAGGCCACCTCAGAGAGCCAAATTTTGAATTTTGAAAACAGCCCAAATGGTCCGAAAAAGTGACCGTTGAAATAAAATAAAATGAACTAAAGCTGATTTTATATTTCCTTCATAGCCTCTTTTGTACATTTACAAAATATAACGAGAGGTGTCCCAGGAAAGCAAAGCTAAAAGTGCTAGATAGTGAAAAGGTCCAAAAAGGGTAAAAATTCCATTTAATCAAATTTCAGCATGTGCAAAGTTTAAACACAATAGCTGTCAAAGAATAAAGTAGTCTGTCGCACATCAGTTTTTATTTTGCAATAAAGACCTAGAGCTAAACTTGTTATTATTTCATAAGCATTAGTAGAAACACATTAAACTTGCACGTACAAACTTAACCAAAGCATTACGCAGATGGCCGAGTGACTAGAATAGCCCACCTATTCTACGAATAGTTGCGCTAAAATGTCATTATTATATGTGGGCTAAAGGATAGAAAATAAATATAGTAAAGGCCAGCATGTATATAAATAATTGGTATGCTATGGACTAAGAATAAGAAATACTTTGTGATTAGGGACATTCAATATTTTGTCAAAATAGTCTGAAATTAAAATTGTTCTCAAACAATATAATAAATGGTTCTTTCAACATTGTTAAGTAGAAAGAGAAAGTTGAAAATAAGTCTTGCTTAACTCAACTTCCTGGGAATTACACAAGTACTCAGTTGGCTTGCTTGCAAATGTTCTGGATAAATCACCACAAACACTAAAATACAGCATAGAAATTCTATTTTGAATTTTGTTCTTTTACTCAATCCTATTGTAAAAAGTAGATGGTTTGGATAAGAGTTATTGAAATATAATTCAAAAAAGATTAAATTTCTTCAATAAATGAATATGACTCAGACGAAGGAAGTTCATGACATAAAAATGTTTTACATTACTAGTCAGTTTTTGCATACCAATTATCTATTTTTGAAACTAAAAGTAAAGAAAATGAAAATAAGACAAAAATGAAACTAAATAGGGGTATTGTTTGAAATTGAGGCATGGAAGGAAATATATTATAACAAGCTAGCAATGAAATTCTTGTTATAGCAAGTGTATGGAAGGACAAATGGACAACACATACATATGACAGACATTGATTAATCAAAATGCTCAACCTGCTCACTTTATGCTCAGGTGAGTTCATGAAAGGGCAATCAAATTGAGACATACATTTTGTAGCGAATGAATGCCTTGCTGTAGAAAGAATTAAGCATGTACATCTTTTGGCTATCTTTGAAAGAAACAAGAGCCGTCATAGACGGATTATGCTCCCCGAATAAGTGTTAAGAAATGAAGAAAACGGTCCCTAGGGATTATCCCAGGGAGTTCACATGTGAAGTTTCATTGAATTTGGTCCAAGGGTTGCTGAGATATAGCTGTGGACAGACAGACGGACTGACGGACGGACGGCGACTATATACTCCCCCGAAATTTTTTTCGGGGAGCATAAAAAACAACTGTTACTTGAAAATGGAAGAAAATGAATTAGTGAGGCTGTTTAGGTATTCATTCTGATTCAACTTTTAAAAACTTGAAAGGTTAAAACGTAGTTACCAATTAATGGAAGAAAATGAATGAGGCTGATCAATTCATGCCTTTACCTAAAATCTATAAATACATAAAATGTAGAAATAACATTAAGTAGAAGATAATGAATAAGTGAAGGTGTTTGGGTATCCATTCAATTCTTAAAGACTTAAAAGGTTAACACTTATATGAAAATGGAAGAAAATGAATGAGGCTGATCAATTTCGGCCATCATTCGACTTCCATGAAGACATTAATGTAGAAATAACATTAAAATAGAAGAAAATGAATGAGTGAGGCTGGGCTAGTTAATTATTCATTCAACTTATAGAGACTTAAAAGTTCTAAAGTTAAAACTTACTTTGACACGGAAGAAAATGAATGAGGCTGATCAATTTCGGCCATCGTTCGACTTCCATGAAGAAATTAATGTAGAAATAACATTAAAATAGCAGAAAATGAATGAGTGAGGCTGGGCTAGTTAATTATTCATTCCACTTATAGAGACTTAAAAGTCCTTAAGTTAAAAATTACTTTGATATGGAAGAAAATGAATGAGGCTGATCAATTTCGGCCGTCATTCAACTTCCATGAAGACATTAATGTAGAAATAACATTAAAATAGCAGAAAATGAATGAGTGAGGCTAGGCTAGTTAATTATTCATTCAACTTATAGAGACTCAAAAGTCCTTAAGTTAAAAATTACTTTGATATGGAAGAAAATGAATGAGGCTGATCAATTTCGGCCATCATTCGACTTCCATTAAGACATTAAGTTAAAAATTACTTTGATATGGAAGAAAATGAATGAGTGAGGCTGGGCAAGATAAGTATTCATTCAACTTATAGAGACTTAAAAGTCCTTAAGTTAAAAATTACTTTGATATGGAAGAAAATGAATGAGGCTGATCAATTTCGGCCATCATTCGACTTCCATTAAGACATTAAGTTAAAAATTACTTTGATATGGAAGAAAATGAATGAGTGAGGCTGGGCAAGATAAGTATTCATTCAACTTATAGAGACTTAAAAGTCCTTAAGTTAAAAATTACTTTGATATGGAAGAAAATGAATGAGGCTGATCAATTTCGGCCATCGTTCGACTTCCATGAAGAAATTAATGTAGAAATAACATTAAAATAGCAGAAAATGAATGAGTGAGGCTGGGCTAGTTAATTATTCATTCAACTTATAGAGACTTAAAAGTTCTAAAGTTAAAACTTACTTTGACACGGAAGAAAATGAATGAGGCTGATCAATTTCGGCCATCGTTCGACTTCCATGAAGACATTAATGTAGAAACAAGCAAATTCGTTGAATTGATATCCCCCGCCGAATATATTTTCATTGTCAATAAAGTAGCGCGGAAACGAATATAACTCTGTATGTATATGGCTTCAACAGAACGAATATCACTCTGTATGTATATGGCTTCAACAGAACGAATATCACTCTGTATGTATATGGTTAAAACAGTCAGGGGCAGTAACTCTAAATTCGACGGTCGAACCGGGTAACCCCGACGATATGCGCATGTCCTCATTGTAGTAAAGCTGTGTGCCAAGTTTCATTGAAATCCGGTGTATAATTTTCAAGAAATAGCGCGGAATCGAATATCACTGTATGTATATGGCTTAAACAGTCAGGGGCAGTAACTCTAAATTCGGCGGTCGAACCGGGTAACCCCGACGATATGCGTATCCCCTCATTGTAGTAAAGCTGTGTGCCAAGTTTCATTGAAATCCAGTCTATACTTTTCAAGAAATAGCGCGGAAACGAATATCACTCTGTATGTATATGGCTAAAACAGTCAGGGGCAGTAACTCTAAATTCGGCGGTCGAACCGGGTAATCCCGACGATATGCGCATGTCCACTTTGTAGTGAAGCTGTGAGCCAAGTTTCATTGAAATCGGATCTATAGTTTTCAAGAAATAGCGCGGAAACGAATATCACTCTGTATGTATATGGCTTAAACAGTCAGGGGCAGTAACTCTAAATTTGGCGGTCAAACCGGGTAACCCCGACGATATGCGCATGTCCACTTTGTAGTGAAGCTGTGTGCCAAGTTTCATCGAAATCCGGACTACAGTTTTCAAGAAATAGCGCGGAAACGAATATCACTCTGTATGTATATGGCTTAAACAATCAGGGGCAGTAACTCTGAATTCGACGGTCGAATCCGGTAACCCCGACGATATGCGAATGTCCTCATTGTAGTGAAGCTGTGAGCCAAGTTTCATTGAAATCCAGTCTATAGTTTTCAAGAAATAGCGCGGAAACGAATATCACTCTTTATGTATATGGCTTAAACAGTCAGGGGCAGTAACTCTAAATTCGGCGGTTGAACCGGGTAACCCCGACGATATGCGCATGTCCACTTTGTAGTGAAGCTGTGTGCCAAGTTTCATCGAAATCCAGTCTACAGTTTTCAAGAAATAGCGCGGAAACGAATATCACTCTGTATGTATATGGCTTAAACAGTCAGGGGCAGTAACTCTAAATTCGACTGTCGAACCGGGTAACCCCGACGATATGCGCATGTCCGCATTGTAGTAAAGCTGTGTGCCAAGTTTCATTGAAATCCGGTTTATAGTTTTCAAGAAATAGCGCGGAAACGAATATCACTCTGTATGTATATGGCTAAAACAGTCAGGGGCAATAACTCTAAATTCGGCGGTTGAACCGAGTAACCCCAACGATATGCGCATGTCCACTTTGTAGTGAAGCTGTGTGCCAAGTTTCATCGAAATCCGGTCTATAGTTTCCAAGAAATAGCGCGGAAACGAATATCACTGTATGTATATGGCTAAAACAGTCAAGGGCAGTAACTCTAAATTCGGCGGTTGAACCGGGTAACCCAGACGATATGCTCATGTCCACTTTGTAGTGAAGCTGTGTGCCAAGTTTCATCGAAATCCAGTCTACAGTTTTCAAGAAATAGCGCGGAAACGAATATCACTCTGTATGTATATGGCTAAAACAGTCAGGGGCAGTAACTCTAAATTCGGCGGTCGAACCGAGTAACCCCGACGATATGCGCATGTCCACTTTGTAGTGAAGCTGTGTGCCAAGTTTCATCGAAATCCGGTCTATAGTTTCCAAGAAATAGCGCGGAAACGAATATCACTGTATGTATATGGCTAAAACACTCAAGGGCAGTAACTCTAAATTCGGCGGTCGAACCGGGTAACCCCGACGATATGCGCATGTCCACTTTGTAGTGAAGCTGTGTGCCAAGTTTCATCCAAATCCAGTCTACAGTTTTCAAGAAATAGCGCGGAAACGAATATCACTCTGTATGTATATGGCTTAAACAATCAGGGGCAGTAACTCTGAATTCAATGGTCGAACCAGGTAACCCCGACGATATGCGCATGTCCTCTTTGTAGTGAAGCTGTGTGCCAAGTTTCATCGAAATCCGGTCTATAGTTTCCAAGAAATAGCGCGGAAACGAATGTCGGACGGACGGACGGACGGACGGACGGACGGACGGAAGGACGGACGGACGGACGGACGGACGGACGGAAGGACGGACGGACATGGCAAAAACAATATCCCCCCCGAAAAATTTTTTCGGCGGGGGATAATAACATTAAAATAGCAGAAAATGAATGAGTGAGGCTGGGCTAGTTAATTATTCATTCAACTTATAGAGACTTAAAAGTCCTTAAGTTAAAAATTACTTTGATATGGAAGAAAATGAATGAGGCTGATCAATTTCGGCCGTCATTCGACTTCCATGAAGACATTAATTTAGAAATAACATAAAAAATAGCAGAAAATGAATGAGTGAGGCTGGGTTAGTTAATTATTAATTCAACTTATAGAGACTTAAAAGTCCTTAAGTTAAAAATTACTTTGATATGGAAGAAAATGAATGAGGCTGATCAATTTCGGCCGTCATTCAACTTCCATGAAGACATTAATGTAGAAATAACATTAAAATAGAAGAAAATGAATGAGTGAGGCTGGGCAAGATAAGTATTCATTCAACTTATAGAGACTTAAAAGTCCTTAAGTTAAAAATTACTTTGATATGGAAGAAAATGAATGAGGCTGATCAATTTCGGCCATCATTCGACTTCCATGAAGACATTAATGTAGAAATAACATTAAAATAGAAGAAAATGAATGAGTGAGGCTGGGCAAGATAAGTATTCATTCAACTTATAGAGACTTAAAAGTTCTAAAGTTAAAAATTACTTTGATATGGAAGAAAATGAATGAGGCTGATCTATTTCGGCCATCATTCAACTTCCATATAGACATAAAATGGAAAAGGGTAAGTTACATTACTTACTGCACTGTCAACAAAATGATCTTCAAAATCCACAGTCTGGAAAGGGCTTGGCCAGGGTGAATCCCATCTTTCATAAGGTTAAAATTATAAAAAGGTCTTTGGGTTTTACCCTTACCACTTCTTGTCCAATACAAGTCTATTGAGAATTTGGGGGAGGGTATGTAGGAAAAACGACAATTTGCGTCCCTGATCAAATCGTTGACAGTGCGTACTTGATTGTGTAATTCACAATCGTTTATTAAATCAATATCGAGAAAGTCGAGCGACAGGACATTTTGTGGCTTTTTGGACTGAAAGGTATTCCAACGTTTAATAGACATGGGTGGAATTTCCAAAAATGTGAAATTGATGGAAGGATACGATTCAGCCAGTTGAAAGAAATCATTCAGCAAATGTTTGAAAAAAGAGAGAGCAGAATGTTCATCAGTAAAATTCTTGAATATATAGGGACCCTGTTTGAAGGTAAAGTCACATGTCCCATGCCAAAAAAAGACAAACTTGGGACCATTAAGTGCACTAAATAACTTAATTTTTTCTTTCAAACAAGAAAGACCAGCCTCACTTTTTCTGCCGGGAACAATTTCCCACCAGATACTTTTCACCCGACAGTTAATGAAACGAAGTTGATTTTTAAGGTAATTACCTTTGCTGTCAGATATAATTAATAAATTTGAGTCAGCTGACATGACTTGATTCAGACTTTCAGTGTGGCTCACCACCTTTGACAAACTCATCTAAAACATAGAAAGGGAAAGCAATGTACAATGCATATTTAATGGAAAAAAAATTCACAAGAGAATGTACTGAAATGCTTTCAAGAGAATGTTAGGACAGTGGTAGTAAACTGTGATTTTGTTTTCACTACCACCTACCAATTTGGACAGAATGGAGCAAAATGGGTATTAAGTAATTGGGCTTACATTCTTGAGCAGAAGAAATGAAAGTCTTTTGGACTTTAATTATATTTTGTTACATTTGTACTAACATTGTGAGACTAGCATTTTCTTGCCTTCACAATGAAATCATTATTTATTGCTTATTTGAAAAGATTTCAGATAAAAGTAGAGTGTATGCCTAAAATTTGCTTAAAATCTATCGTACTTTATGAATTATACAAGTTTTTCAATTCCAAACAAGAGTGAAGATGAATTTGTGAAACACAAATGCCCCCCGAAAAGGCACGGCTATGGTGGGGTTGGTACATCTTCGCTAGGCAAGGTTGAACCCACCTACGTTTGTATTAACCCTTGGCGGATTAAGTATGATTTTTATGAAATCGTGAAATGCCGCCTAGCGTTTGTCCAGCATGTTGTTATACAGCTGCAACCTATCAAACGTCACGTTCTTAACACATTTGATGTTATTTTTGTCCATTAATTATGATGTCATTAACCCTTTCCCAAACGACAAAATTGTAGGGTGATCCACTTAAAAAATTGCCACAATTGACAAAATGGATGTTATTAAAGACAGGATTTGTGTAAAATATGGCACAGAAAATATTGAGACAAAAGGAGAAACTGCTGGTTATCAGCAGTTTCTTCTTTTGTTTCAATGTTTTCCCAAGCCTTTTCCATTAGGGATGTCAAAACCAGGTCTTGTTTGGGAAAGGGTTAACACATGTTGCCTTTCACATTGTATGCTATACAGACTAGGTAAATAAATGCTTTTTTGGTAGAGTTGTCGCAAGTATAGTATTTCCTCAAATAAAAATTGAAAAAAAGCTATCTATTGAAATAAAATTCTGACGAAAAATCGCTCGTCTTCGCGTTTTTGAAATGCAAATGCAATACTTTTCCCCGCGTGTTGTCATGAATTGTTTACTCATAACAAATAAATATATTGGTCAATCTGATTGGTTCCAGCGAAGTTTCGTCTCGCTGGAACCAATGAAAACGCTTTCCAGGACACCAAGGAAATCTGACTAAATTCGCCAAGGGTCAATACGTCGTAGATAACACCCTTGGCTTGCAAAGATGGGGTTGGTAGTGCATCTGCCTCTCACTCGAGAGGTCCTGGGTTTGATCCTCGGCAGCGGCAAATATTCTTTCTGGCAAAAATGTCACCCACAAATGGTTTGATATCTTTAACATGTATTGGTAAAAAGCTGGAGGCGCTTTAAGGTTTTGCAGAAGTACTGGTATGAGAAACAACAGGAATCCACGGTTAGGTCCTCCAGCCACCGCAATTATGAATATAGTGGTTGAAAACAGCATAAAACCCTAATAATCCAAAGCAAACCCCGAAAAGGCCAATGGTAAGTTTTCATGTTAAGTTATGACTTGACTGATAGACGACAGACAGACAACAGTGTAACAATATACTCCCGATCTTTCGATACAGGGGCAAAAAGTTCAACTTCATTGTTACGTTATAGTAACATTTGAACATTTGACAGAATACCTTTGAACAGAAATGATGGCTCAGTCATTTACTTCAGAGGTCTTTCGATTTAGGGTTGGAGTGAAAAATCCACACAGACATAATGACAATTGCCAAAATCCATTTGTCTCTTTCTAATGGGTGCAAATTATACATGCGAGAGAACAGTAAGAGGCCTGGTTATGGTAGTGCTTGTGAGAAAAATATAAGGAATCCATGGTTATGTGCTCCAGCCGCCACAATATGATCATAGTATTCAATCAATCAATTTGATTGGAAATATCATCCAAGGCCTGCAGACTACCAGTAATTCTATGTCATATAGCTCTATCATGCCAAACTTTTATATGAACTTATTCTGTATCCCATTAACCAGTTTGAATATTACTTGCAATGCTGAGGCTGATCATTTCCGGCCTTCAGATTTTTAAAAATGTAATACTCAGTTACTCTACGTATGATCAACGTGAACAATTTTAATGTCATGGACCTGTTTTTGTTAGCATCATACATTTACTGTAGAAAAAGGAATTTTCAATTTATACCAGAAAATACACTATAAAATGACATGATCAGAGAGATTTTGAAATTACTTTTAAAAGTGAAAATGTACACTGCATCCTTAGCCTAGTACAGCTTTTTATCAATAAGAGACCGGTCTGAAACCCCTTTATGGAGATAATGTATGTAACGCATCTTAGTTTAGTGTTGATATTAAGGCATACCACCCCTAATGAGATTTACGTGACGTCTGAATTATTCATGCGACGTCGTTTAACATTCGTTACGCATCAGAACATATTCGGGCGACATCGAAAACATTCGGCGGTGGAACGTTCCACCGCCGAATGTTTTCGACATCGCCCAAATAATTCTGACGTCACGTCAATCTCATTAGGGGTGAACTACCTTCAGCTAGGTAAAAATAACCTGGATTGGCTTTAAATGGAAGAAAACGAATGAGGCTGAACAATTCCGGCCCTCATCCAACTCCCATAAAGACTAAAACAGGTAGAAAATAAGCTTAAAAATTGAAGGAAACAAATGAGGCTGAACAATTCCGGCCATCATTGTGTTTATTCATAAATTTGTAGATTTCAAAATTTAATATTTAACTATTTATGTGATCCATCACTCTGAAAATGACACTCTGGTGCAAAATATTAACCTTAGTAGTCAGTCTGAATTTTGTACTTTATGAAAGGGGATTTTCATCGTGAATCTCTAAATGCATTATGTTCTTGGAATGTGTATTCTTTATCAGGGTGTCCACTGAATCTTAAATGCTAAGTGCCACTTTACAGTATGCTTAAATACCCATTCTAGATAAAACAGAAGCTAGGCTGTTTGCTAAAATCTGGGGATACAGGATTTAACCCATTACCACACAATGACTCTTTTTGACTCCTTTTAGAAATTTTTGTGGAAAATAAAGAGATTGCTTGTGACAAGCAATTTCTTCATTCCTCTCATTATTTTCTAAACAAAAAGACCAAAAAATTTAAAACTTCAATTCAAACTGTCATTTGCATTATCTTCGAATTGGAACAGTCCATAATGTTGCCGTTTGGTAAAGGGTTAATCTGGGGCTTTATTCTTCAGAGGCCAAATGTTGATAGAAAAGAGTATCATAATGATTCAAGAAAGCTTTATCTTGTTGTAGATTTATATATCTAGATCTTGTTGCCTCACTCAGTTTTTGTAGCCTTAGCATTTCTGAATCCCTTGAACTTTTCGTGTTTGATCTGATTTTATTGCAGACTCTATCTTCATTTAGAAAGACTGACTGATGCCATGCAAAATCTGGTAACTGATCATTGTCTCCAGTTGCTTTGGCACGAGAGAGAGCAACAAACAATGCTCCAGGAGAACGAGATTCAAAAGTGGTTGTTCCTGGTTGAATCACAATATAGCGATTAACCTCTCCCTTGCCAATTGTCATCCCTTGACATTTGTGAATTGTAGTTCCCCATCCAAGAATGAGGGGTATTTGTTTTCTTTTACAAAAGTGACATGGGCAGTCTATTTTTCTTTCTACTGCAATTATAGGCACCAACTTTGGTTCTTCTTCAATGAAAGCGGGACCTGAATATGATGGAAAATGGACTATTATAACATCAGGAAAAATTCCAGCATCTGGTTTAGGGTTTGAATGATATCGGCAATTTCACAATAAAGTGTCCACAATTGTAACAAAATTGACAAAATTTCAAAGTGGTTTCTATGGAATATCATTATTATTTTTTGAAAGTATGGTATTTGATGCACATAATCTGAGAAAATCTTCCAGTAATACTTCTCCTTTATTGAAATAATGGCTAGAGTCAATGGTTAAGTGTCGGAAATTCCAAATTCAATAGAAAGTGTGTTATATGGCAAAATTTATCACAAATTATTCTACTGTGGAGAAAATATGCAGTCATAAATTAGTAAATGTATTGATACAAATTTTCAAACAGCAGTTTTTGGTATATTTTAAGAATATTTTTGAAAAATCAAGTTTTTCTGGATTTTTCTACGAGGATTTAAACATATATAGTCTTTGACATTGCTTTAAAATTGTGACTGGTACATGAATAATGTTAATTTTGTCATATTTTAAAACTAGGCAAAGACTAAAGTACCTAAAACACCATTTTTGTTGACATGTTGGGTCCCAATCATCTGAACAGAGCTTTTAAATTTGCACAATTTTCGTTGCGGACACTACAGTACTCTTGAATCTATCCCTTGTGATAATTATATAGTTTTTGTGGCATGAACTCTCTTTTTTGTACATATATATCTTTGCTAGTGCTAATACTTCTGTTGAAAAGTTAGCTTAAACACTTGTATAATGATTGTGCCATGAAATCTTTCAAAAAGACACAATAACACAAACAGGTAATAAAGCATAAGGAGGCTTGTAAAATGCTTGATAAAACAGTTAGGTAGATTGAAAACATATAGCTGTAACAAGGTATTTGATAAGAGGATGAAGTAGTTGTTGGCTGTATGCAGTGTGTCCTTTTACTTTATTAATGACAGCATTTTCAGATCCGTTGCGGACACTACAATAAGATTCAAATTAATCAATTAGACAGTTAGACTTGTTCTGTTGTTTTCTACCACCCAGGGTATATTTATCAACCAAGTGCTATGTAGCAAAACTGCTGATTGTGTTTCTGACAGGAGTGACATCCTAACTGTTACATACTTTATTAAACCTTGTAACAGAGACCTCGCTGAGGACTTTTTATTATTTTTTTTCTCAGTCCATTTTTCTTTTTTAAACCTTATACCATAGTAAAGAAAGAGTAATTCCTCATGCAATTGTGCAAAATGAAGCTTCCTGTCTTCATCAGCTGATGATTATTTTGTATTTTTGAAGTTAAAAGCTGTTGCGGACACTACTAAAAAAATTAAGCATACATTGATTTCATGTTTTCTGATATACCAGTACATCTATACATACCTACTTATTTACTGTTTTACAATTACAACAACTGATTCAAATCTAACCAGTGACTTTATTAGTGCAACATCACAAACTTTAAAAAATATACACATGTAATATGGCCAAACAGCTTGTAGACGTTTGTAACACAAGTGCAGCTATTTGTAACACAAATGTCAAAACTATGAAGGAACTTCAAATTCAGGCAATATGGTCAAAAGAACTGTAACTAAAGATCTGTAACACAATCACCATATGCTACTTAACTTTCAGTCAGAATGACTTCAATGAAGCACATTCTTTATTTGCTCTGTCAGTATCATGGGAAGACCTGCGTACCATCGAAGACCTGTGTACCAAGGAAAGACCTGTAAGCAGATGAGCAGGTCATTATGGCAGAAACACTAGCGAATTGTGTAGAGAGACTTCAGACATGGACATATGGCATGGAGAAAAAGGATTTGAGAGTCAATGTAAGAAATACGAAAGTGATGATGTGATAGGAGTCCCGATCAATTGCAGGAGTCTGGCAGTTTTTCATGAGCAGTTTGCCTCAAAGGAGTAGGTACAAACAGCATACAAAGCAACAGTCGCCAGAAATATGTGTGCAAGAAATGTAGCTGACTTAAAAGACTGACAGTGTAGCCATGCTTCAGATGCACTAGATGCAAGGGTACTGCCCCCACTTACAGTAGACCACAAAGTGAGGTCCAGGTCAGAATAGACAAGCTTGATGTGGTGCTTTTCTTCTGATATATGATTGATCAGCAGGTGGTGGCCGAAATCACACATGTAAAGACTGCCTGGAAAAAGTTTAGAGAACTGACACCCGTGCTAACATCACATCACCTCTCAAGCAAGACTCGGAGTTGTGTACAGGACATTTGTTTGGAGTGCTATGCTACTTGCCAGCTAGACATTGGCTTTGATCAAGCAAAACCTTCAATGTTGCTCAACAACTATTTAGAGTCTTTTTCATGTTTCTGATTCTGCATCTCACATCGTCATAACCAGGTTAATTCATGCATGCATGGTTGTAATAAGAGGCTATTTTACATGGTCTTATTCTTAAGTTCCTTTGGACCTTGGTTGTGCCATTGTTACATCAGATGTGAAACAGGAATGTCATTTGAGAGATGCAATTGTATAAATGCCAAAATGTGTAGTGTCCGCAACGCTTTTTGTATCAATTATATCGTGTCAAGGCATAAACAAAACACAAAAAGGCATCATTACATTTCTTTGTTTTATATGTTAAGTTTGAAACAGCACAAAGAAAATGCATAAAAGCCAACTGTAAAAATCACATTATTTATAACATATATTTTATTTAACCATTAAGTTATGCTGCTATAAAAGATATTTAAAGCTTATCATTGAAATAATTGGATTAATAACTTCTCTACCATAGAGCAACCATAATTAACAGATGGTGAAACACATTTTTATACTAAATATGACAATATGTAACAGCTCTTAATTCTAATTTTATTTAGCGTTGTGGACACTACAGACTGTTGCGGACACTACACTGCAACCCTTTCTGCTTTTATTTTTTAAGTCTGAAGTAGACGCCTCCAATATTTTGGCCATTGTTAGAGTACAGCAGTCTGTTTCAATATGCAAATTGATAACTTCATGAGCTTAGAAATAGCAGATTCAGGCAAGCATTTGTTTGTGTTGCGGACACTACACAAATTTTGGTAGAAACAGCTACTTGAAATGTAAAGATGTATAGAAACCACATCTGACGTTAGACTTGTATCAAATATTGTTATTTGTACATGATGGCATCTCCAGATGCTCTCCAGTATAAATTTAGTATTGTTAGTGCTATTTATGCACTTAAAAAAAGGCATTTAACAAAAGATATCTGACAAAATGTAAAACGCATAACGGACCACGTCATTCACGCAATTCGTTGTAAAATTCTTAATTTTTCACCAAATTGCATGGGGTAAAAAGTATGCCAAAGTTAAGGAAACCTGCTATTTGTAAAATAACTAAGGTTCTTAAGGAGATGCTTTTATTTATCTAAAACAATGCTATGAAAATTGCTAATTTTTCAATGTTACAGCATAACGTAAAAAAATGACTGATTTCCGACAACATTTTGCCCTAATATGAAAAAATCATGTATATATGCATGTCATATACCATTTTGAAGGGTAATGTGATGGCTTGTGGGCAATTTTGAAGCATTTTGACTTTAAATAGTGTGTAAATAGCCCAGAACATCTATTATAACAATGATGACTTTTCTGTGGACACTTTATTGTGAAATTGCCGTATATAATATCAACCACTGTACCCATTGCACCATTAAACAAGCCATATTGAACATTTAGATTAACAGTGAGCATAACCTTGGCATTCTTGCAAATGAAAAGATTTCCAGGTAAACCTGAAGCTTTGTCTCTTGAAACATTAGATGCATGACATCCTTTAGATACACACTGAATTCTTGCCACAGGGTAGGTCTTGTTAAGTTCAATTAGTTTTGCCCTATTATGTTCAAACACTTCTCTATGAGTTGGAAAGACAAACAAACCAAGATCAGTCATATGCTTCATGAGCTGTTTACCATACTTGCTCGTGAGGTTATCCCATTGGAATTTCTGAAGCCATATTGCTTGATCTGGACTTACTGAGTTTTGTCTTACAGATGACAAAACATCCTTAAATGTTTTTTCAGACTCATTTTGGCGAACAATAGTATTTAGATGAACAGATTCATCAAACTCTTTCCAGGCCATTAATCCATGTAATGCAGCAGGGTTTTTGCTTTTGCAAGAATATACAGGGGAGTCAAGTACAGGCGGGAGTTGAACATCATCCCCAAAAAATACTACAACAGGCAAACCTCCCCATGAAAAGCAGCTGTTTTTACCATCTTCAACCCCATGTCTACACATGAATTCCATCCATCCAAGTGTATTTGCTCCTATCATGGAGCGCTCATCAACTAGTAAAACTTTGAGACCTTTCAATTGGGACTGTAAAGATAGCCCTGTATTACCTTGTGGTGCAGACATCTCTTTATGCTTACCATAGGTTGGGATTTTCAGAAAACTGTGTAATGTCACCCCTTGAATGACATTCGCACTATTGCCAGTGGGGCAGACAACTTGCACTGCAGAGTTAGAATTAAAATGCAGTTTTATTGCTGCCACAAGACACTTTATCAAGTAAGATTTGCCTGATCCGGCTGTGCCGGACACTACCAATCGTAACGGTTTAAAACTTGAAGGATCATTTGAGAAGTCGGTGACAGTTTTCATAACAAGATTGAAAGAGAAAAGTTGATCAGAATTCATAGTTTTCAAGTCACAAGAGGGTATATTGATAGCAGTATCTTTGTCAATATCTTGAAGCTTGGAAAGAAAAGATTTTCCAAGATCATGGGGATATTGATATGCCATTTGCCCCCAATCAAAAGTGTCCCCACCATCATCAAATGTGATGTCTTCAGTGGCATAATTTGGATTGGGCTTTAAAATATTCATCCAGTCAGGCTCTTGGGAGGATGACAAACGTTCACATATATCATCACCAGCAAGATCATTTTCTGGTTGCTTTAATTTAGCAGATTCTGCCTGTGCTTTAACAAAATTTGGGCATTTTTCATGGTTTAAGAACTCTTTGAATTGTTGTGTCCATGTTTTGCCTTCTGGAATTATATCATTAATTTTCCTCCAATTTGGATAATGTAAAAATAACATATATTTACAGTACTGCTCATGTAAAGGCCATGTTGGGCGTGCAAGTCCAGACAATACAGGAACTTTACCTTTACTGCATATAAAAGAATAAAAAGAACTGTTGTCATCTTTATTCCTTTGTAAATATTTGTCCAAAGGTGTACTTTTAGTTAATGTTGAGCCATCTTTTTCTAGTACTCTGAAACCAGACAAACTTATGTTTTGAAAAGTGTGACTACATCTATACAAAGGTAATCTTGAAATTTCGAAAGATGCCTCGACAGCAGAAATATCTCTTTTTACAGAGTTCATTAGGAATTTTTGGCATATGTTTTTTCCAGAGTAACATGATGAATCATCAGACATGTCAACTACATTACTGACAAGCTCTGACATTGATTCTGATACCTGATTTCCTTTGCAGGCATAACCAGTTATATATCTTTCAGTGGCTATGATGTCATTTACTGATGGATTTTCGGTGCCACTTTTTGATAATATAATTGATATGTCCCCATTAGCACGCCAGGCTTGAGTGTGGTACTGGGAATGTTGCACTAGCATGGGGTGGTCTCTAGGCATCTCTAACCTTAACGAAGAGTTTTTGTCTTTAACAATTGCTGGGGTATCCCTGAGTTCTTTTCCAGGATTTGAATTTGTTCCAAACTCCATGCGGCACTGCTTGATGGAGGGATTGTACTTTGACTGTTGCAAACAGTAATCAGAACATCTGTGAATATTAAACCTATTTGTCAATAAAAGATAATCTTCTAAAACTGTATCCTGACTCTCTGAAACATCTAACAATAATTTTGTGAGAGGATTAGTATCTTCTGGTGGTTTAGGTGCCGTTCCTTCAGGAGGAGGCCAAAGATTTTTTTTGGGACATCTATTTTCATCGAAGCCTGCTGGGTGGTTAGCAGACAACTTAAATTCGTGCCTAGCCCACTCAGCAAGTTTGGTAGCACATTCTGACTCAGAAAGCCCATCTTCAACTAGCTGGTGGAGTAATTTATGAGGTTCTTTGTCCTTTCTCCAACATAACCCATGCCAGTGTACCATTCCCCTTGACTTAGCAAATTCTTGTCTGTACCAGTATGTGTTTACACCAAAAACAGGTCCCATGACATTATGGAAATATGATTGTGTTCTCAAGTCAAAGTATTTTGCTACAATATGAGTATTTTCCTGAAGAGCTTTAAATAATTTAGGATGGTCATTCAAATCTAAGGTGGTGCCTGTAGTGTGTGTATGGTACAAATTCAGTAATCTCCTGAGAGGCTTAAAATGAAACTCTGCACAACTTCCAGTTGTAAAAAATGATGGCAAACCATTACCCTCATTTATTTGATACTGATTTAAGGCATGTAATTCTTTGTTTCTTGCTTCCCAGTACTGACTTGTACCTCTCAATGTTTTTGAAAAATATCTTATTTTATCTGGTATAGAATTATCTCCAGACTCTATTCTCTCTTTCAAGTCTTGCACTGTCAAATGTGGCTCGCCTAATTGTTGTTGTATAATATAAGAGCCCTTCTCCAATGCTTGTTTTCTTAATATCATGTTGTGAACAACAAATTTAAAATAATGATGTTTTGCAAATCTGCCGTCTTTATACCAAAGAAGATGTTCAGCCCAGTCTGACAAAGAATTACATGTTAGTTTTCTATTGATGTGAAAATCTGCATCGGCATATGGAAAAAGACATGGAAATGCCATTGTGAAAAAATATCGTGTTGTAAATTCAGAGAGAGGAAGATTACCTTGAGATGGCCATGGGATTGTAAAAGTTCCCCTAATATTTTGCTCAACTGTGGCATTTTCATCTAATACCTCATGGACAATTTCTTCAACTTTCTCTTTTAGACTGGTCGAAATGTCGGGTAAAAGTACACCTGAACTGCTATATCCATCCCCAGCATCAACTTCTATTTGACATGGTGCAGGGCCCTTATCCTGAACAATTGGTGTTTTAGCATCAATGTCAGCAGATGGGAGATTGCTAATCTCACCATCTTCTGGCAAAGATTCCAAACGCGCCTTAGAAATTGTAATGTCTTTATAAGCCGGATTATTTTCTTTTAACCAGAACAGTGCTTTTTCAACTTTATATCTTCTAACACGAAGATCTTTAAATGAATCTCCACTTCCCTTTTTTCTTATTTTCAAAACATGAATTTCCCCAGGCAGCCTTGGAAATATTTGTGCAGGTTCATTAACCTCTTGTGGAAATGTGACACAATGGCCACTTGAGCCAATTCCACCATGCTTTAGCATATGTACATTCATACACGGAGATATTCTTGAAATGAGTTGTTGTTCGACTAGGGTCAGGCCACGTAAATGTTCTGGTAATATTTTAGGGTCCATATTATTTTCAGTTGAGAACATTTTTATGTCATGTTTGTCTAATAGGCATCTTCTGCATGTAGAATTTATGTAAGCTTCCTCACAGAGCCGTGTTTCATTGCAAATTTGGCATGTTTGGAATATGTATGACATTTGCTCCAGTTCAAAAGCTCTAATACAAGTCATGGCTTTGTTAAATTGAGAATCTGTTGTGAGTGGTGCAGCGGCTGGAATGTCATTTAAATCAATTCTAATTTTCTTCTGTTTTTGCTGAATCAAATTATTAATTTTTCTAGTCGATATATCCACTTTTTCATTGTCAAAACTGTCGACAGACCAAATACCTAACTTTCTTGATATGTCAATCAAAGCATCATTGGTGAGTTTGCATAGTTTATTACTTCTCACTCTAGATCTATTTGAGGGAAGATTTATTTTATGATCATCTAAACCTAATTGAACTGAATTCATTTTTCTTTTTGCACCACAATCTGAATTACTTTGAGGTTGCTGAACAACATTGGGTTTGCAAAAATAAGTGTGATCATGAATGTGGGTTCTGTTTTCATGGCTGCATGAAATGTTGTTTTTTACAGAAGCAAAAAGAGCCATAAAGTGTCCATTTTGGAGAAGTAAGTTTACAGATTGGCAGTTTGTTTGTGAAGTATATTTCGTGAGCACATGATTGCCAAATCCAGTTGCTAGCCACACATTAATAGTTGTCTTCAATAACGCAGCTGAAGCTTCAATTTCACATGCATGGGCCCAGCTATTCCCATTTAACATATTTTCAAAATACCTGACTCTATTCATTTCATTGCCATGAACAAGCTTCACCCTTTCCTCCCATTCTGTCCAGTTGTTGTAGATGTGGCCACAAATATTCTTTCTTAAAAGTTTGGTTTTACTGAAATTCCCAGCAATAAACAAACTTAAGCAATGGAAGAAGCAATTGCCATCACCTGGCACATTAAACAGGTGAAAATGTTTGTTTTGAATTGAAACTGAGAAACGTTGGCGTGTTGCAAGCATTTCTATTAATTCAAATGATTTAAGTTCAGCTAGAAAAGAGTGATTTTAGTTTCCTAAAGTTGCTGGTGGTGCTAACCTTTGCAGATCGCTAGCAGACGAATGGAAATAAATCACGTGAAACTACTTTTACCTACAGCGGCGTCTGAGATGAAAGGCCATTCGACGAATGCTGGTCCGATACCGAAATCATGCTAACAGCAGCTACATATAAAAGCAATAGTCTACCGGAAGCATAAAAGAAGTAAAAACCTGCAGTTTTGCGGCCACAACCTTGTAGTTCGCTGTCAAATACCTGAAAACATTTGTTTACACAATGTAAACCTCCGCGTTTATACTTTAAGCGCACTAAGCCTGAAAGTAGTTCGCCGTACTTTGCACAAAAAACAAGCAACGGTTACGGAAAATCAGTTACTGAATATTTACAGTTATTTCAAAATTGATTTAAAGTGATCTCGTATCCAGTTTAAATTTAATGATATGCAAAAAGGTTAAATTCCAAGTTTGACACATCAATCTTAAGATTGACAGTATTCCAAAATGGGTAGCAAGAACCACAATTTTTGTGACGTCATCAGACTGGTTTACAGAAGTTGAATATTTTTGCTACCGGAGACGTAAAAATAACGGAGTAATTTACACTAAACCAATTCACAATCTCAGTATCTTGGATAAAGCCTGGCAAAAGGACAACCGAGGGTGTCCGAAAACCGGAAAAAATTCAGAACGAGACTCGCGCAACTCAACCCAAAAACACAATATAGCAAGCACTGAAATCTATACGCCCACAATACCGTAAGCCGTGGTCAATTCCATTGACCCCGGTATAACAAGCACTGAAATCTATACGCCCACAATACCGTAAGCCGTGGTCAATTCCATTGACCCCGGTATGACAATCTGGAGTGGCAGATGTTTACATTTTGTTTTTATGATTTATAACGTAATTAACCCGATTAACTTCATGTATGTATCAATGATAGATACATATATTCTGATTTTTTTTCGGGAGACAGGGCGGAGCCTAGTAAACGGTTCATTACAGGAGAAACAGCCTTCTCGCTTAGCGGTACATCGTCGGTATTATTGCAATACATTATAACTACAGCGTAAATCAGGCTGTATACAGTTGTCGCCACATCGTATGGCACGTGTTTATGTTTTCTTTAACGTTCAATTACATTTGAACAAGATATAAACATTGTGCCATACGATGTGGCGACAACTGTAGTTACGAGGTTTTATAACAACTCATTTTACAATAGAACGTTCTTTCAATTTCGAAATGTGTTCATGCTCGTGCCGCACGTTTTTCTCTTATATCAACCAAGATATCGAGAAATAAACTCGTCCAATAACCTATTCGTTTAGCCACACCCTGTGAGGTGAATAAAATGGATTATAATCTTAAACAGGTAATTTATCTCATAACACGATTTAAATCTTGAATCAATAGCCCGACACCCTGTTGTAAATGAAATAGCCTATTGTTTATCTGCCACTCATTTTGAACGATCTACAGAGTGTCCCAAAAAAAACGGAACCCATTTTTGAAAGTACATTTCTCATGTATCAGGCAATATTTCTCCACCAAATTTACATATGCAATAGCAACGATAGTTTTCTAATAGCAGTTAAAATTTGGTTGAAAAATAATGATTAGTTTTGAAAATATTGACATTGAAATGAATATACCCGGAAAACCATTTTAACACGATATCGATCTTTTCGTTTTGCAGCGCGCGCCTACACTCATTGAATAAATTGACGCTTTACAATTGACCAAACGCCAATCGACAGATCGCTCCGCCCAACGTAGAATTTAAGGCAAACAATGTGCATGTGGTCGGTAATAGGGAACGATTTTATCCAGTTAGTCGTGACTTAAATTCGCACAAACAAAGTATTATTTCGTAGTTGTTGTTATAAAATCTCGTAACTACGGCTTTATTTAAGCCGTAGTTATGAGATTTTATAACAACACCGACGCGGTTTATCAAAACATAACTGTGAACCTAGTCTATTGTTAGCACAAAATTCTTTGCCATTGGTATGTCGATTGTTTTGATTGTCAGTCGATAAATCGATACAAAACCACGTGCAACGATGAACAATTGGGGCATAACATTTTTGTGATCGTCCATTGGCTAATCGATTTTTTGATTGACAGTCGGCGTTTGGTCAATTGGTTAATATATTCAATACAATACAAAAATGATTTTGAAACATTGTTTTCACAATAGTGCATTTTCATTTCATCCTTTTTGCTAATAAATAAATTGTTAATGCTGCGAGCTACGATGTAACTAAACTGAATACAAATAAAATATCCAAGTGCATCACATACTCATGAATAATAATCATAGGCACTTATTTTATTTCTGACCAACATGTCGGTCACCGCTCAATTCAAAGTATTACGGGTTTCATTTAACCTGACACTGACCTTTATGCAAAACACAAATAACACAGAATTCACCAAAAAGGATTAAATCATAGTCCTCAGAAATGTATACTATGCAAGAAAATTAAGGCTGGACTAATTTTAGGAAGCATACCAAGCTTGTAATTTATGAAAATAAAAGTTAAAACTGCGCCATGTGAAATGGATCACATAATAATCTAATTAATTCAAACAACCATCCTATGGACTCAATTTGAACGTACAGAATGTGTACATGTTAAATTTTGAGAACATCGGTACATACATGTACGACGCTACAGAATTCATTAGCTGACCGTTAGTGCGCTTTCACTAACAAACAAAACGCAAAAATCAATATCATGTCAGATCGGTCTTTCAGTGTCATTATTAATTTGCTTATAACTTTTGAACAGATGCATATTTTTCAGTGAAATTTGGAACACATATGCAAAAATAATGCATCTTTAGTAATGCAAATTCAAAAATTAGATTTTTGCTTACGCTCTGAAATATTTGACTTTGAATTGGGGTTCCGTTTTTATTGGGACACTCTGTACAATCAATTAAAGACCGAATTCAAATTTGAACCTTATCTTGACCATATTAGAGATAGAAATATCAGAAAATCTTTAAGTGCTTTCCGAATAAGTTCTCATCAACTCCAAATAGAACGAGGTAGATATCGTGGTGAACCAGAGGAGCAAAGGTTGTGCACATCATGCAATTGTGTTGAAAACGAGATACACTTTCTTATAAATTGTGAAACATATAATGAGCAAAGGTCTCGACTACAAGTCAACTTAATCAAAAATGATTATATTTGTGATGATCAGGATGATAATGCAAGATTTTTTAAGTTAATGACTTGTAAAAATTTACATGTTATTGAATCCATTGCATGTTTTATTAATGACTGTAAAATAACTTAGCTTTAAACTCCAAACTGTATGTTTCGAGTAGAAATGAAGAAAATTCCAGTTAATCGTTTACTTTTTGTTATTTGTTTAAGAGGGAACAATCTCCAAATTCCATAAATTTGCATTAGTTGTGGGGGAGGGGTATCAAAATCACTTTAATACTTTCATATTAAAATAATTTAGTATGAATTAGATGGTAAAATATTGAAATAATTTTTAAATGACATTCAAGTTGTTAAATTCAATCACATATTATTAATATTATTATTATGAATAATATTCAGTGGTCACTACTAACTTGGAGTTGTACATCCCTATCTTAAGCAAATAATATTTTAAACTTGTGTGTATATATTCATGTATTTTTGGTTTTGTTAGATTTTGCCTTTAACCTGTTAATGGTAGAAGTGAGCAATAAAAAACATATTCTATTCTATTCATATATTCTATATTCTAGTGATTGCTTGTAATCCTTTAGACATTCGTTTGACAAAGAAGAAAGGGGGATAGCCGTCTGTTGGGAATAAAAAAAACCTTGTAACTCCATTTTTATAAGCCGTGGAACTTACCAGGTTTTGATCACCACTGACATAATTCTGCTTGACATTTCGCTTTGTTTCTGCTACGGTAGGCCTACAATTCAATTTCCGATTCTAAATAGGCTTAGTTTCCATGAAACAAGATTACCATACATGATCTTCAATGCGCACTAATTTAAAAGAATTACTTTGCACTTTAAGAAGTGTCCCTTTCACTCGATTGTATAATTTTCTCTTTCCCAAAACAAGACATGGCCCCGGTTTCTCGAAAAAAACTTAAGTACGTTCTCAGACTCAAATCTCGTGAACTTCAATCGAATACCCTTCAACGTTGGAGAGTATTCATTTGAAGTTGAGCATGTTTTCATGAGTATGTACTTAAGTTTGTTCGAAAAACCAGGACCTGATTTTGAAGTCTCTTTCAGAAAGTGATTAAGAAAACTTTTGGGCAAAAGAAGAAAATTCTGATAATCAGCATTTATTCATTTTGCATATTTTTTCTTTGCTTTATACACGTATCCTATAAATAAAGATACATTTTGGCTGAACATAGGATACTTTCCAATTGTAACATGCTTTTGATTGAATAAGGTTAATTTTCGATTCTAGAAAGGCTTAGTTTGAACCATGAAACAAGATTCCCGTAAAGTCAAGATATTCGAGTTGCAGTAATAAATACAATGTAATGGAATTAGTATGTACTTTGTGGTGACTTTCACTCGGTTGTATCGTTATATCGTTTACACTATACCAAAATGGAGAAATGTTAAGCTGCTTTAACATGAAAGCTGAAAATTGTAGATATGTAATTTTGAGAGGGAAAGATGAAAAATAATCAGACTGGAACCGCCGGTTGGTTAAGGAAGGCGCGCGTGAATACGCAGGCTGATCTGCCACCATATTTGACCAAATGCCATTCTTTTTCAGGACTCAAGCTCAAATACCGATCTTTTGAGACATACCACATAAGCTCCGCCAAGCGTTGTCACTGGTGGTGAACTAAAACAATTTTCGCTACAACAAGGTATAGATGTTTTGCGTTTAAATGTGAATTTATAGATTTTTTTCTAATGACAATGAACTTGTTCGAAAAACAGACCGGGTTTACCGTTTTGTATTGACAAACTGTCGGTGTTGTTACAAAATCTCGTACCTACGGCTTTACGATATTTTATAACAATACCGATGGAATACATTGATCGCGATAAAACGTCGCTCGCTTTGGCCGAGTTCACCACCAGTGGTTGTCCGTCCTTGCTTTATTGTTTAGTCATGGTTTGGCCTATAATATCCTAACAAACAAGTTTGGGTGTGAGTCTATGTTGTTATTCTGCGGCCAATAACGTCATCGACGAATATACCCCATGTGATAATTTGGCTCTAATTCCACCACCCTCTTCCACTTGTCGTGGGTTTTCTCCCAAAACCTCATAACTGCAGCTTGTTTTAAGCTGCACTTACGAGGTTTTCGAAAAAAGCGACGTCATAGCCTTCTAACGTGACCTTTCCTTTCTTGTTATTGTTTTGTCACGGTTTTACCAACAATATCCTGACAAACAAGTTCGGGTGTGACTAATCGCTGACGAATATACCCATGTGATAATTTGACGCCAATTCTGATCACCTCTCCCACAATATGTCGTCGCTGTTCTCCCAAAGTCACTTAACTACAACTTTAAAAAGCTGTAGGTACACGGTTTTGAAATAAAAGCTATGGTATCATAGATATTAACGTTTATTATTAGAGCATTTATGTCAATATGAGCGGAAGACATGCAAATCTATTATCTATTCTGTGAGCAAATGACGTCATCAGAGGAACATACACATGTGATAATTTGGCGCTAACTTTACCGCCATCTCCCACAATATGTCGTCATTTACCTAGAAAAACATCGTAACTACAACTATAAATAGGCTGCAAAGTATTTAAAGCGACTAAACAAGAAGAACAAAAAGAACAAAATAAAAAAAACCCAAACGTTTCTATTATGTATTATTTGAGCAATTGACGTTATCAGAAAAACACATGCATGTGATAATTAGACGATGCTTATAAGATGTTGCCCTGCTTACAATTCTTTATAGAAGCAATGGTGCAAACAACTTGTTTTTGTCCTATTAATTTCGGTCAATTCTGATTGCCTGGACCTTTTCCCGAATATTAGAAATGCATTCGGTGCCGTATTTTCTCCTTTTGTCTGAAAATGCATGTCCTATGCTTAACTATATTATCGACATCCATTCTATCATCTGAAGTGAGTGACTTTTTAATTAAAAAAGTCTTATTTTGGCCATTGGTTTTATGAGTTTAGAATTCTTATGGGAGATCTCAATAATATTGGTATAGCCTTTTGTGCTGATACAAGAGTTCCACGGTCGTTTTGATTACGTGATATTGTTATAATTATGTTTTCCTCTACTTTTGTCAACAACCATGTCATTTTCTTTAATTTTCCTTTTCTTTTTCTCCATATGACAGACCTACCAAAATGTTCACTATAGGTAGTATAGGATACTATTTATTTTGTATTTCAAGATCTCACATCAGCTGATGTAATCACTTTTCATGAATGTGTTTATTTTTGACAAGAAATTGAGCATGGTCCTTGTTATAAGAAATATGTACATAATTATTTCCTTTCATAATCAAATCAAAATACAGTCGACACTCGTTGTGTCGAAGTCAGAGGGACCGTCAAAATACCTCTTCATATCTGGAGTTCGACGCATCCAATTTTATGATTTATTGTTTACTTGCTGGCTCAAAACAGGTGCATAATTATATATATCATACAACATGTAATTATTTGATTCTGAAAGTTGTCGACTACATGTACTAGTTGTAACTTTGGCATTATTTACAGCACCTTTTGAACTCCTACCCAATTCGACCAGCAAGCGGCCAGCGAGGCACCCATCTTGCCGAAGTAATGTGCATTCCGACAGTATTGGCAATAATGTCCATAGCTTTGCCATACAAAATATCAAAGAGTCTGACTAATATTTCAACAGCTAAATCTATTTGTGACCCGTCGCGCTAAAAGGGACCTTATCGGGTGTGCGAAAAATATCGTCCGCGCAGCCAGACTAGGGCCGACACTTTTCACTCGAATGTATTTTTTCTATATCTGGAATGTTTTCCCTATCTTACTTTACGTTCATTTTTCGAATACAGTATCTGGTTATCTATGCTGGGTCAGACAAGTTTGTCAAAATTTGGATTTTTGGTATTCGGATAAGGTCCCTTTTAGCGTGACGGGTCACATTTTTTTTCTATTTTAAACATACATTCTTGGATTCTAACAGCCTTCTTTTCAATTTTAACAGTCACCGGTCTGTCACTATATTACCCATTTTCCGTTACATATCTACATGTCTTTGAAGCGCCGTATCCATTTTGAAGGACACTGTTCGATGAACATACGTCACATTTCAGTACATGTGAATTTTTACAGATGTCCGTACAAGAATTATAAAGTAACGCATAAAACATTCTCACAAGGAGTTGGTTGCAATCGCAAAATGACGCCATTTTAAACTAACGCAGTATGTATGATATCACAATTCTATTTCCTTTATAATAAAGATTATAGGATTTTATATCTTATAATCAATATGGATTTAAATGAGATAGGTCGGTTGAAAAATGGTTGAGCTTTGCGCATTCTATACGAACTTTCGTGAAAGTGCGTCAACGGGTAATTGAGTTCTCGAAATCATTCATGGGCCCACGTATGATATGTACCGTCTGATCCGTTTCTCAAATTTAGGGTTTCTGTAAATCACAGAAGGTCCCTTTTAGCGAGACCAAACACATTTATACCGTCTTCTGTCAGCCTTGATTTTGAACCAGTTGTTGTAGTTGAAAGGGTTAATAAAATGGAGCCATTGTTCCTGCAAATTAGTTTTCTTGCACTTGTTTTTATCAGTAAAAAGCGAAAATGACATTTCACAATAATCACTTTATTCGCATTTCATACGGATTTACCCCTTTCCCACGTAACACTTAATTTTGAAGTTCCATGTCAATGCAGCTACGGAAAACATTGAGATAAAAGAAGAAAATGCTGATAATCAGCATTTTCTCATTTTATGCCAACGTCTTCTGTGCTATAACTCACGCAATTTGTACTCTAATGTATGCCCCTTTTGTTGACCACAGCAGCTTTCATATACAATACACATTATAATGTTTAGTAAAGGGTTAACATTTATTAATTACAAACGATATTTTGTACTGGTAACAAAGTCACGTGTGAGAAATATTCCACGCGAATTTCTTTTTCAAGAAGAAAGAAATCTTGACATTTTTTTTAAACTATTTACCAAACGGCAAAAAATACGACCTGTCAGAATTCAAAGATTTTTCAGACGACAATTTCAATTGAAATTACTTTTTACATTTTTGGTATAAAAGTATATTCATTTTCCACAAAGCCCGCCAAAGTCATTGTATCAGGTTGGGCGCCAAAAACGTCATCCTGCGGGAATGCGTTTTTTAACCCGAATCGAAGTCATGACATAATGTAATAAGAAAAGACTACGATATCGTTGGCCTTAAGAGGACATACTGAAATATGATTCCATCATGAAACTAGTTCAGATTTTACCTTAACCGTTTCCCGAACAGCAAACGTTTAGACTGTTCATGTTGCAAAATACAAAGTGGGCGTTGATTAAGGTAAAATACCCGTAATGCGGCCGATTTGACATTCATAAAACATTGGAATTTTCGAGCGGCGTCGCTACCTATCCGAACTTATTCAGGCGCGGTCGTAAACATTAGGCAGTGGAAAGTTTCACCGCCGAATGTTTTCGACGTCACCCGAATACTTCCGACGTCGTGTGAATCTCATTGGGGGGGGGGGGGGGGGCTACCTAAAGATTTAGGACTTTTGTATGGTATAGCGATATACCGGTAGTACAGAAAATATTGAGGATTTTTTCTGTCAGAAACGTGAAACATTTACAACGACCAATCTTAATTAAATTTCGAAGCGTCTTTATACTAGACCAAATTCCAAACAAGTGCATGGAAGAACTGTCACGTAGGCAATGCTTTTTTCTGTTGCTATATCGAATTTAGCCATGAACTAATAAAGATGTATTAATTTTGCAATATACCTAATATCACTTTCGATATACTTTAACTCTTTCGCACACGAGACCTGATTTTGACTTTCCCTGAATGTTAGGCTTGGGAAAACATTGAGGAAAAAGATGAAAATGTACTGAGTCTGATAACTAACATTTTTCTCGAGCCTCGGGCGTTTATTCCATTCAAATAGTATAATACTTTACTTTGTTATGTACGTGAATGTTTCAAATACTGGTTACATATGGGATTATATACACGGTGGAGATTGTGCATCATGGGATAACAACTACGGACAAAAGTAATCTCAATTCTGGTCAATTATTTTGCAATAACTTTTTTTTTTATTCCTGCTTCAATTTCCAAAAGGTTTGTTTCCTATAGCCCGCATTACGGAGCTATTTTCTCAGATATATGAATTACTTGTGTAATCCTTTCACTTTTTTCCAAAATTGATCCCAACCGACTAGAAAAAGAAAAGATAACGACTACGGACAAATGCCTCGCTTCAGGTAAGAAATCGTGCAACAACTTTCTTATTTATAAGTACGAGCGGTTCGTTGCATGTGCCCTGCCTTACTGAGCTCTCTTCCAAGATGTATAACTTCTTTGAAAATTCCTCATACGTTTCCTGAAAATTGATCCCAACCGACCAGAAAAACGACAAGTCTACTATTTTGTCTTCATATACCGGTATATTTCGATAGGTCGTTGTTACGCCGTCGTAGATGCATATGAATTACGTAACATTTTTGTACCAACTCTTTGGTACAGAGACATTGATGGTGCAATCGTCTTATTTCATAACTTCGATTAATGTAGAATACCTGTAATGTGGCCATTTTGAGATTCATAAAACATCGGATTTGTTTTGAGCGTTGTCATTACGTATCCGAATTTATTCGGGCTTGGTCGTAAACGAACGAACTTTCCACCACCGAATGTTTTCGACGTCGCCTGAATAATTCTAACGTCGCGCGAATCTCATTAGGGTAGGACTACCTTAAATGAACATTTTTAGTCATTATTATGACAGACAGGGAGATTAAGTCCGGTCGTAGGTAGTAAAATCCACTTTTATTGGTACCTTAAGCGGCTTATTTCTTGTACTAGAAGAACCACAGTGCCATTTTGATGGGATTGTGTGAAACTGATGTAAGTGCATGTGAAATGCATGTGCATTTACAACATTATTGCACAACCTGGCGATATTTGCCGATCTTATAGTGCAGAAAATATATATTTTATTTTAACCGACTTTTGATGATACCTTGACATGAAAGAAGACACCTGCATTTATAAACAAATCCGAGAAAAAAGAAAGTGTATGTAATATCTATGAAACTCCACGTTTTATCAAGAATTCTGACCAACTTTTGATAAGAGATTTTAGTCCGCTCCAAATGCACTTTAGGTACTTTCTAAATCGTATACATGCATAGTGATCATGCACCTTGCACACAGAACAAAACCTTAACCAAGTCGGAATTTTTAGAGCAACGTCGTTAACATTCGTTTCGTATCCGAACCTAAATTCGACCGCCTAATGTTTACAACGTCGCCCGTATGATTTCGACGTGTTTGAATTAAGGTAGAATACCCGCAATATGGCCATTTTGAGATTCATAAAACATCGGCTTTTTTCGAGCGTCGTCGTTACGTATCCAAACTTATTCGGGCGTGGTCGTAAACATTCGGCGGTGGAAAGGTCCACTGTCGAATGTTTTCGACGTCGCCCGAATAATTCCGAATCTCATAAGGGGTATACTACCTTAAAGAAATTATACTACCTCAATTTCATTAAGGTAGGACTACCTTAAACTTAAACCTTGTCTACCTGCCTACCACCACTGTCAATTTAAATTCAGATTAACCAAATTAATCAAGTATACGAAGTCCACTTCCGACACTAAGCTTAACTAGAGCTGTCACTTTAAGAGTGGTTCTTTACCCCAGCGCCTTGTCTATGAAATATTTTGAACGCTAAGAAGAATGACATGAGTAAATGATTCGATGAGGAATCACGTGGTACAACACTAAAAGAAAATCGGCAATAATTTTGTAAATATATATACAATGTACTTGGTCAATTTGAATTCAGTCTGAAGAAGAGAATGTGGCAGACGGACGGACGGTGGGCCAATACAATAGCTCACATTGAGCTCTTCGCGCTCAGGTGAGCTAATAAATGAATACGTAAATATATAAACAAATAAATACGTAAATAAATACAAATAAATAAATAGACAAATAAACAAATCAATAAATACGTATTAGATAGAGGTTGTATAGTAGATTCTACGCGAAATAAACATTCAAATGCGCGCAGCGCATTGAATGTTTATATCGTGAAAAATGTACTATACATACTCTATCTGACTTGTGTTTGCTAGCGGTTCATTGGAGACGGAGGCGTGGCTATGTATAAACGTCACTTAAACTGGCCGGTAGCTCATTTATGCGAAATATAGCGGCGAAATTTTAAAATGTACATACTGCAATTTCATTGGTCCAAAAAGTAGATCGAACACTGAAAATAAATAAATCTAAGTATTGCTGATCATACTGCAAACGTAACAAGCTACGTGTAAGAATTTTCTCGTTTGTAACCGATTTCTGGATGTTATTTGACAATTTCTCTTTTGAAATGAAATAAAAAAAAATGTTGATCAAATACTAGTAGCAGACGAACCAGCCTAACAGAGAGTGAATTTTTTTTTTAAAAAAAAAGGCTGTTTGACAATTATTTAATATATAAAAACATTTATTAAAGATTTTGTTGATGAAAAATAAAATAAAAAGGAAAAAGAAATGAATTATATGTTGTTCATAATACGACAGACGGAATGTAACTAACTGCGTAACAAGTTTCTCTTAGGTTAACAGATTTGTGGATTTTTGAGAAATATAGTATGGCAATTTGAAATATTAAAAATATATCAATAAAAAAAGAAATGAATTATATGTTGTTCATAATACGACAGACGGAATATAACTAACTGCGTAACAAGTTTCTCGTAACAGATTTGTGGATTTTTGAGAAATGTTGTTTGGCCCTAAGCAGACGAGCTGTCGTATTGATTATTGGAAAACGCGGCATCCTTACCCTTTCCCAAACAAATTAATGTTTTACGTCCATGATTATGGAAGATCTAAAACATAGAGAGAAAAGAGGAAAATGCTGGCTAATAGCCAGCATTTTCTTCTTTTCTCTCAATGTCTATTATCTCATAATGTACACGTTTGATGATGATTTTTGCATCATCACAATAATGTCGTCTGCAGTACCTTTGAATTTCGCCGTATATTGGAAAGGATAAACAAACAGGCTGTCGTCCTCTGAGAGTAGCGTTTCTGGGTCACGCGCGCGATGACGTCAATTCTAATGAACCATATCAAATCAAATTGTTTACTTCGGAAAAGAAGAGGAGAAAAATAATAATAAGATTTGTCAGCAAAAAACTCCAGTGACCTCCAGTGATTCATAATTTGGTTGGCCAGAGTAACTTTATAGTCTTCTGGGCCCATGTTTTGCTCAGTACTTAAGTTACACGTGTAATCATCACATGGGGAGAAATCATGCGGTATATAGCGGACGAGAATCGACCTGGCAGAGCATTCCATTCGATTAGCGCAGGCTGCTCTGCCAGGTCATTTATCGTGAGGAATAATTGGTTCGATTCTCGGTAATAATAATAATAATAATAATAATAATAATAATAATAATAATAATAATAATAATAATAATAATAATAATAATAATAATAATAATAATGATGATGATAATAATAATAATAATAATAATAATAATAATAATAATAATAATAATAATAATAATAATAATAATAATAATAATAATAATAATAATAATAATAATTGCTTAATCTTGCTCCAAAGAAGGAATAGGGCGGACTCGTAGCCACAAACTATTTCACATTGTGACATTATCAAGTGTGTGGCTATGATATCGCAGCTAGGGTGACGCCAGTGGTTAGGACGCTGGACTTGTCATCTTTTCCTGGAGAACAATCTTGAGGTCGTTGGTTCGAGTCCCTCCTGCTTGCACCAGGGGTCTTACAGGATTAGATAGAGACTGTTTAGTAGATTCTACGCGAAATAAACATTCGAATGCGCATTGAATGTTTATATCGCGTACAATCTACTATACAGACTCTATCTGACTTAGTGTTCGCTAGCGGTTCATTGGAGAGTGGGCTTGGCTATGTATAGACGTCACATAAACTATCCGACAGCCAGTTATGCGAAATATAGCGGCGAAATTTTAAAATATACTGCAATTTCATTGGCCCATAAAGTAGGTCGAACACTAAGACGAGGCCTTTAACAGTCCCAGCATAATACAGTTACTGGTGCAACAAAGGAAGCAAAACAGATAAATGAGTTTCGTTGCAATGGGACTAAAAACTTGATGAAATCGACGTAAAATCTGGTACAAATTCAGCTGATTATGACATTGCCTTTTCAAGAATACCATTAACATAAAATTATGTTCACAACCACACCACCCTCATATTGATACACCTTTTGATTCACCAAAGAGTTATATTGTATACAAAGAGTGCATAATTGTACACAGATCATTTGTACTTGTTTATTGTACTTAATCATACATTTTGTTGCTTTCATTACCTTGTACGATCTATTTTTGTTGCTTTTGCAGTTTGAATCCACAACTTAAGTTTTCAATACGTTTACGCTCGTACAGGAAATACAAGACATAGCTGCAGAGCTGCAAGTACGCATGTACGCAATTGCGTACATTGACACCTAGAAGGCAACGCCTAGAAAACATCAGGAAACCATAGGCCAATCAATTGCTCCGTTTTCTCGCTGCTTTCCGTGTCATTTTGTCAGAGTGTGTAAAACCAGATAAAACTGTACCTTTGAACAGCAAGGCTCTGTAAGTTAGTGCAAACAACTCCAAATATAATAGGATCTAGATCTATGTTGTATCCTTTGACATTTGATGCGTGCCTTTTATATCTAAAGCCTCTCTTACAACCGGTCTAACGTGCACCTACATGTGGTCTGCGTTTAAAACTTAAGCATAGTCGTGCGATGCACGCACGTGCAATGTACGTTTTTGGTGGACGTAAGTAGTTGATTTATAAGGAACTGGTGGCCATTTTGAAATGGCGGCATTGCCACTTCCGGTTGCCATTTCAAAATGGCCACCAGTTCCTTATAAAAGATGGCGGTCCTATAAGAGCGTCGCCATTTTGATTGTGAATGCGACCATTTTGAATTGAGGAGTACCTGTCGTTCCAGGTGGACGTATCGCACCTGTTCGAGATTTCAAAGATGGCTGCCTAGCAGCTGTTGTCAGAGATTGCGCCTTTATTGATTCGCGTCCTTAGCAACGTGATGGCGGGTCGTTGAAACGTGGAGTTCTTTTCAATAATGTTTCCTTGAGAAATGCTTAAAACCCTGTATCTAGAGTTTCACGCGAGCCTAGATACGAGGCTTAAGCATCAATCGAATCAGCGAATTCTTTTCCATGTGTTTCCTTGAGAAATGCTAAAAACCCTGTATCTAGAGTTTCGTGCGAACCTAGATACGAGGCTTTAGCATCAATTAGAACAGCGAGTTCTTTTCATTGTGTTTCCAATTGTTTGATAAATGCTTAAAACCCTATATCTAGAGTTTCATGCGAACCTAGATACGAGGCTTTAGCATCAATTAGAACAGCGAGTTCTTTTCCTCCTATGTTTCCAAATGTTTGAGAAATGCTAAAAACCCTGTATCTAGAGTCCAATTCAGACTTAGATACGAGGCTTTAGCAGCAAACTGTTCATAGAGCTGTTAAATCAAAGAGAAAAGACCTTGGTTTTAAAATCGTGCGATGTGAAGAAGCAAGTCGGTGTTGACAAATAGATTAAAAGGGAGCGTCTGCTTTAGAGTAAGACGTTCATGCTGGACAATATAGCGGTCGGAAATTGGTGAAAATGGCGGGCTTTTATTGCATAGAAAATAGTGCATGTAAAGGTGAAAATGGACCCCAGCATTTGTTTGTACATATTTTCTACGTTTTCCCAAACTATTACACCTAGTCAAGTCAAATGCATGTCTTTTTTGGGAGGGCATAACCTTTTAGTTTTGACCAAGAGATATCGAATAACGATTTCTAACCGGCAATGAATCTCTGTATTATGAACAGTATTTAAACGTCTCAAAAGAGCACCATCGCCATATTGGATTATAAATCGATGATCTTTACTCATGGGTATCGGGTTTCTTTTATTCGACACTTGTTTAGGAACGGGTAACTAATTTTGATTTCAAATCGTTATCTAATTGGTGTATTATAGAATTGAATAGTAAATAAAAATGGTCGCCTGCTCGTATTTTTTTTTTTTTTTTTTTTCATTTATAGCTTAACTAAAAAAAAAACAGAAAAGTTGATTTTTACGCAGTATGAAGTGAAGAACCAATGTCCAGTCTTTTTTTTAGAAAATGGCATAAGTTGAAAACAACAGGATTATAGAGTACTCTCGCATGACAGTGAGTTGGACGATATTTACCCTGCATCTAGGGTTAATGTGGAGCAGATAAACGTTTCATCTTATAAGCATGATGAAGTCTAAACTACTAGCGGCAACGTTTTCCAAAATGGATGATAATTTAGTCGCTCAGAGTATTCTTGTGTTTCTAAGATTAAACGAGTTTAGTCTTCGGCCGCACACCTTCCTAAACATTCGTCAGATTGCATTTAACTAACAGCAACGACACAGGCCCTTTAAAGCTTCAACAATTCTTTGACAGTTTAGAACGATATGGATTTTCGAACATTCTTTGATCACCAACCTCGAAAATCATAACATACATGATAGACGAGAAAGTATCTTTAGTAATTTTAAAACGCAAACACAGACTTCGTTTCGCTTTGATAAAAGGCACTCAAATGTTGCCACTATCGCAATGAGCAATTCTGAGTTTGTTTGATTAAAAGGATAACATGTGGTATATGTGTTCACTTCTAAAAGGCGGGTGATAGGGATTGATAATGACTAGCTATATATCTCTCGGATTAATATTTCGAAGTCCTGACTTCAATTTCTATGGAGACAGACTGAAAACATTTGACGATTGGTGTCTGTAGATAGTACCAAATAAATATGAGCTCGCTTCTGCAGAGTCTAAATACCTCATCATATAGTTGAGTGTTTCTCGTGTGAATTAAGATTGCATCGATGGAAAAAAATGTTAATCCTTTGAACAAGCATACCAAACTTTGACAAAATTTGTATCAAAACGATTGCACAACTAAATGATGAGACAATGAAAGGAAGCTGATTTTCTTCGTTGGATCTGAAAATATGTGAACGACCGTTAGGTGTGGGAATAAAGAGTCAAATAATTGTAGAGATTGATTTCAAAAGAAACGGGGTATTTCAACTTATAATCAGTATAGCTATCTTGAGATTTCAACGGTGGCATATAGGGAAAATATGTTCAGTCTTGACAATAGCTCTGATTTAATGACAAAATATTTTGGTGAGACGGAATTTGAACTTTTTCTAATCGATGTTTCAATTAAAAGGTGACATTACTGATGATATCTAATTTTGATTTTATATACACTAACATTTGTGCGAGGTTATGCATCTAATACGAAAGAAGCATTGTTATGGGTGTTCTATCAATTACACACCACTAACTCATGCATTCTGATGCCGAGGACGAGGGATATCAGGAAAATTCCGAAAATTTCGAAAGATCTAATGAGTTACATAAAATGGTGTTATTTAACAAGGAAATAATAGATACTATTAAAACTAAAAATAATTAACTGGAAATGGTGATCACCAACATTCAAAACAGAGTGTTTGTGATGAAGTAAAGTAGGGACATAATTTTTGGTTTGGAAAAACAAATATTTTAATTGATGTGACATTTACCATTTAGATTTTGGATTTGTATAACTATGTTTAATTTATTCTATGTCCATGAATAATTTTATATGTAATTTTAAATTTTTTACTTGTGTTTTTCTTAATCATACATTTGGAAATGATTTTAACCATACAAAAATAGAATATCTTGTTTCTGAATTTGTTAATCCAATAATTCCCAACCTATGAAATGAGCGAAGTTTGAAATGATTGGTGAAAACTTTCGAATTAAAAAACTATGCGGTAAAGATGGGAACTGAAAATGTGTTCTTTTCGTGCACTGTTTTTGTATGAAATTGATTTATTCTTTCCCAAAATGTTATTCATAAACTATATTTCAAAGTGAAGGGACATGTTTTTTATTGTTTGGAAATGTCTTATTGTAATTGATGTGACAATTACATTGCAGATACATGTTTCTAATTTAGATGTGTATAACTTATACCAATTTCCGTATCTATTTCATATTAAAGATGTTTCTACAAGTACATCTATTTAATTCAATTCAAGTATATACTTGAAAATATATGAACACGATATAAAATACATTATGATGTGTTTGAATTAATTAACCCAGTTGTCCTTTACCCATGAAATGAGCGAAGTTAGAAAATGACCCAATAAATACTTTCAAAACGCTAAGAAAAAAGGAAATGGAGCAATTGAAAAATTTGCTCTTTTTATGCACGTTTTGTATCAAATTCATTCTTTCCCAAATAATTCTTTATCTTTACCTCAAATCAAAAGGACATAAGTTTTGTTATTTCAATTTGTGAATGTCATAGTTCAATAGCTGTGACAATAACAATGCAGATAAGTATTTTGGATTTGTATAACTGTGTTCAATTTGTTATATGTTCATGGATATCTAAAGTATTTCATATTTTTACAACTGTTGAACTTTGTTGTATTCCAAGTATGTATTTTCATCATGAATTAATCGATTCAGAATAGAATATATAAATCAAGTAATCCCTAATGCGTGAAATGAGCAAAGTGAAAATAATCAGTCAAAATCTTTTTTTTTTTATTTTCAACAAGATGTGTTTGTGAAACACGAATGCCCCCCCCATCAGAAACATTAACTTTTCGTGTCGAGTTTTCGTGCAAACAGATAGACGGACAGACGAATCGACAGACGTATGGACAGACGGACACGAGTAAAACAATATGCCCCGATCTTTCGATACTTGGGAAGGCATGAAAATGATGAAATGCAATGTGAGAAAAGATGATATTTGAGGTTTTCTTCTTTTCACATAGGGATTTTATTTTAAAACGTTTTGTTTTGTTTGTTTTTTTTTTTTCGTCAGTATAAACTTCATATTTCAAAATTATAATAAAATAATGGAAGAAAAGAAGAAATGAAAATTTGTTCTCTGTATATGATCAGATGTTTTTTATATTTGTCGATTGTTGAAAATGCAGAGAAAACAACATGCTATAGATGGCCCAAAATGAGTGGCAGATAAACAATATGCTATTTCATTTAGACCGGGATGTTAGACTATTGATTTGAGATTAAAATCCTGTTATGAGATAAATTGCCTGTTTAAGATGATGTATCTATGATAGATACATAGTTAATCGGGTTAATTACGTTATAATTTATAAAAAACAAAATGTAAACATCGGCCACTCCCGACTGTCCTACTCTAGTTGTCTCAGGGCAAGAAAAACAAATAGGGTGTTTACTATGTATTTCATTCACAAATGGCTATGCAATCCACGGCTTACAAAAACAGTTTGTTTGGATGTAATTTAACGCCTCTTTTAACCACTACTGTCATATAGCGACCGCTGTAGCAACTAATCATGTATTCCTGTCGTTTCTTTTACTAGTACTACCATACAGCATCCTTACCGAGGCTCGCGGTGCTCGCCCAAAGAGGTTATTAATTATTCAACCAACTGATGAGAGACAGATTCATGTCAGAAAGCATGAGTGAGAGACTTACATATCCTAGTAAAACATAAATATAAAAGTGCAAGTGTAGAAGTTTCTGGATTAAATGATGAGACAGGCATTGAAAGTATGTTGAAAATGTTTCAAAGTATAATATCAGAGTTAATTTTTGTTAATAGTCATGTACACTTTTCACGCTTTACGACAAAAAGACAGACCATTGATAAAAGACCAATATTGTTTGTAGCGAAATGTGTTATCATGTGGCTAAAAGACACTATACAGGAACGAGATCAGATATAGGGGCCAAATCTTTATCCATTCACTTAACATGAATACTTCTCCTTTTTCATGTCGCAAAATGTTCCAAACGCAAACTTTAGCTAGCGACTTCAGAGAACATAGCGTTATTAGACCCTCAGACCTCTTTGTCATCAGCTGAATTATAGGTATTAAAAATCTTTACAGAATTTGGTAAATTCATATAATCACCACAATCAACATAGAAGTCTACAATCGAGGTCACAGAAAAACAGAACGGAGCTGATGTTTGCGCATCTAAATTTATGATTCCAAAACAAATGAAGGAATCTCCAATAACTTATTATTTCAAGATGAAGGTTTTGGTTCGTGTAAGTTATCTGAAGCATCAAATTCAGCATACCCATCAACAACAACAAACCACTCTTTATAAAATTATTGATTAATAGTGACTTTAAAGTGACATTTCGCAGATATTTTTGTAAATCTTACTTTTATTTTTATCTGAAAGAGCATAATTATTTTTTCATGAAAAATCTGAAAATATCAAACCAAAGTTCGCGTCATTTACGAGAAATATGTTAAAAATAAACAATTGACGTATACAGCAGTTCAGATGTATATGGACTTTGGCATTTCTGTCTCAACTTTAAAGGCGTGTTTTTGACCTTATCAGCAACAACTTAAAAAAACTGATATCACTTTACGCATTAGAATAACAAATCATGACATCAAGACATACTTTAACAAATGAAATGGAATGTGATGAATCTTTAAAGAGACATTCCATAGATATTTTTTCATGAATGTACCTTTATCTTTTTATCCGAAAGAGCATATTTTCTTACAAAAAATTTAAAAATTTCACACCAAAGTATTGTGCAGTTAACGAGGAATATATTTATTTTTCTTAAAATTAAACTAGTTGTGGCAAACTACAGTTCACATGCGACGTTTGATTTGTCATTTTCGCCTAAACTTTAAAAGCATGTTTTAGCATACAGCAACACTTTCAAAAAATTGATAGCATTTAAACGTATTAGAGATAACCAATATTGGCATCAAAACATACATTAAACAAGATATGTTTGTGAAACACGAATGCCGCCGAAATGGTAAATGTTAAGTTTTCAGACTGACAAACAGACGGACAGACAAACACGAGTAACACGATATACTCCCGATCTTTCGATACGAAGGCATAAAATGAAATGGGAATGTAATGTCTCTTTAATTACAGGATCTATCAATGAAAAAAAATGTTGAAAATCCAATTCTTTGGTGAATGCAGAGAAGATTCATGACAACAAACGATGGAGCAATATGTATTCATAAAAGATAGTAATAATCCCGTTTCAAAGATAATTACACCTTACAAATTCAGTATGAAAATTAATCATTTCAATTAACATTCGATATGTCTTTAAGCTGCAATTTGTGGAATACGTTAACAGAACAGAATAGAATCTTTTTTAGGCATAAAGCATACAAGGTCATTGTCCTCAACTTAATACATATACAACAACCCGCAAGCTATGAAAAAAGTACTTGAAAAACATAAACAAATAGGGAATGTTGATGGTTACATAATTATGTATGTATGTGTCAAATTAGACAAACATTTTTATTATAATAAAGTAGTCTTCAACCATATTCCTAAAGAAATTGATTCTACGGTTAAAGCCAATTGTGTAAAATGATAATAGATTAGTCAATATATTCTTATTTGTCGAATTCAATAGCTGTAAATTTAACATGCAATGGGTTTCAACATAGAATTTCATGATGTACATGGATCATAACTCTAAAAAGTAGGGACAAATAACAATACAGTGAAATCTCTATGTAATGTGGTCTTTATCGGATTTATCGGATGGTAAGCATTTCTTTCGTTCAATTTATATTTCGTTATTTATCACTTTCGAGTCAAAGATTATCGGCTCAAAGTCATATATTCTAGCTATTGTATTTCGTATTGACATTTTCGCTATCATGTCTAGATACCGAACTCTATGCCATTGATTTATGATAATGTCTCATAATCTATTTCTGAATATTGGGGTGAACGTGTTGCGGATACACCAAATTTCTACAAACACAGAAGAGTTTTAATTTCTACATTGTTTGTACAATCATTTAATCTTGAGTTAATGTCAATTTCACGTAATAGGTAGATTGTGATCGGGGATAGAATTACGATTTGAGGATTTGTGGTCGAAAGGCTTTGAAAAATACTTCATAATGCGACTTTACCTATCATATTGATGGAAATCTACCTAATTCTGAAATAACACATGATGGGAATTAGTTGAGGATCGAACATTTATTAGCCATTTGTAAAACTTTCTATGGGTGTGTTCGATATTTTATGCTTTGGCAAATCCCCTTATTTCATTATATCCAAATGTTGCTTCTACAGAAGTATCGAATAAATCAAAAATACGTTTTATTAAGACCGTACGGTCGGTGTTTCGTCTTGTTTAATAAGATATACACAGTCCGTAGGGCTTTTCCCGCAAGAGCATGTGTCGCTTGTATGAATGAGCGACCACACAAATAAAATAAAAAACCGAGATGCCGGTAGTTAAAAGTGTTGTCAATTTCTTTATTCTGACCGTCGATCTGAAATTAATAGTTTGCCTTTTACCAACTACCCTTACGAATCACGAAAATATGCAATATATTTATTTGAAAATTCCATTTCAAATAAAAATTTTATACTTTATTTAATGAGTTTTGTGCACCAAGTTCATCGCCGGGCAACCAAGCTGCGTTGTCGATAAAGAGTAATAGGTATATCAATAATTGATTAAAAGTAATACCACAGTGTATGTTATTTTGTAAGTGTTACTCTATATCATTTAAGAACAGAGCAAAAAAACATGATCAGTGAAGTTAACTTTGTTTGCAATAAAACCACATTATAGTCCATGAGCCAGACACTTTTTTGGTACCACTCGGAGGGAGTAATTCTAATTGCACTTTCTGAACAGCTTGATATATGTAGTTAACTAATTGATATGATAGCAGTCTGAAATTGGTAGCTTATGCTGAGAAAATCGCCGTTTTCTTAACCTACCCCATTTTCACATGTCCACAAATTGGTCAGTAGGTGCGATTTCTTTTTGAAATATGTGATTTATCAAGAGGCTTGTCGTGATTATTTTCTCTGTCAAAATATTCTTAAAAGGCTAGTTTTGAGTACTATTTAATCTGTTTCCAGTTATGAGGCCTCTGTAGGCTGTGAAATAAAAGACAATTTGTCGGCCCCTACACCGAACGAAATGCACGATTTTTTCAAGTGAATTTTTCAATTCTTTGAAGCAGAAATGCAAGTGGCTACATATTTTTACACGTAAATATATTTTCAAATGCGTATTCATCCATTCATGCCAGTTTCGTGACACAAAACACTCGGAAAAGGCTGTTAAAGGCAAAAACATTTTGTCGATTCGGACCCTGAAATGTTCGTACCTAAAAACTAAAACGCATATTATGAGTGTTTTAAGGCTTCTAACTGTTGCTAATCTGTTGACAGCGCTGTGTTTTTATCCAGAACAATTGGATTACCTATTAGGTGGCTATTTCATGCATATATGTGTTATATGAATATGAAATGGACGATTTTTTACGTTAGGCATACTGAAAGAATGCTGAACTCAATAGCATTTTCACTTTTAAATATAATGAAGGGCCTTATATGTTCAGTTGAATGTACAATCAATGCAAATTAGAAAATAATTACTGGAAATAAATTCAATTGCACAATATTCGACGGTTCGTAACTAAATCGAATGACCACATGAAAAGAATGAAGCTATATACTTTACGCAACAAAATATAGCCCAATGCCAATATACGATTATACGATATATAATGTAGGCCCTACATCATGTAGCAATCAAGGTAAAACCTGATAGTCCCCTACTCAGTGACAGGCCCGTAGGAACAGGGGGGGGGGCTAGGTGGGGCTAAGCTTCGTTGGCCATAAATGCCGAATTTTCTTAACTTTACACTGAACATTTTGGGAAAATCCAAATTAGCCCCCCCCCCCCGATATTCAGGACAAGGGCTTCAGCCCCCCATATGAAATTGCTTCCTACGGACCTGGATGATACAATGAATATGCGAAACAATTTGCTGCTTTTGTCATATATAGTACAAAAACTCTCTTCGTTGGATATATTGGTCTTCATATAAATCTAATCAAAAGCCAATATAACACATGTACAATATAATGAGTCAGGATACAGAAAAAAGGTAAAGGCTTTTGAGCCAAATATGGTTTCAAATCAGTCTGCGTATACACGCAGCCTGATCAGGAACCATATTGCTGTTCTCCACTAGATCCTTAATGACCTGTTGCAATTGTAATATAGCAGCATGGATGTCTGCCTGTCTTCACTAAAAGTATGCACTGATCTTGAAATGTGAAATGCTATAAGGGACCCTTTTCCAGATTCGCGCTCAATTATGTAAGTATGAGAGAATACAATTGTTTCTGCTTTTACTAAGATTATAACATTCTCATTTCCTAAACCTAGTTTATATAAACTATGATGATAAGACAAAGATTACTTATGCAAAGAATGATAATCAAAGTGTACAGAGGGAACTTATTTCTATGTTAAAATAGAAATGAGATACAAAAGTCATGTAGTACTTTTGCAATTTTATTTCGTTTTGAAAATATATTGCAGTGTTCATGAACGATAATCATTTGACTTAGATTTAAACTTCTTCTGTCGTACATATGCATTAACATGTGATTCAGATGTATGTGTTCTAGTTTATTTGGCATGAACCATAACAAAATGCATTATGATACATACTCAAATGGTTGGGTAAATCTTTGTTTTCATTTTGTAAGAGTCTGAAAGTTCTCTAGGATCCATATCACCACACAAATGTTAACAACAAAGTGATTGAAATATAATTGATAACTAATGGTCAAAGTGATTGAAATTGTGGTAACAAAAGGAAAAATGGCACACCTTGTCTTTATAATCGCAGTGGCGTAATTTTAGATCAAACATATCTCATTCAGTCTCTCTTTTAGACAAATGCAAACGTTTCATAGAATCTGCATTGTGAGCAACAGATTCATCAGATCTATTTAAATTAAAACTCGATTTGATAATCCTCTAAATAGTTACCATAACGTGTCACTACTGGTGTGACTTTCATCTGTGTAGGAGAGAATGCAAGTTTGTGGTTGTTTAGCGATTTCGTTTGTGATCCCATGCTTCAAAACAAGTCGTTTATGAGGGCATATTAAAAGTTTTTGATTCTCACACCTGCTGTATCTTTCATATAATAGTCCCGTAGCCTTTCCAACCCCACACACTCCTTTCACATTGTTAACAATTCACTGATATCCGATTTTAGGAACCAACGTCTTGTTACCCTAACTAGTCTCCTCAGCAGCAGTCAACTAATCTTCTTAACTGTCTCAGTTTCACTGGAAGCACTTTTCCCAATATCAGATTGTTGCAAAAGAAGGGGTAGACTCCTCATAAACTTAGACAATCTTGTTTAGCAGTTTAAGCCTCCAGGACTAGAAGCATTACCATGTGCAACCGTGTTCTTAGTATTATCCATTTTGGCTAATAAAACTGGGAGGGGTAAGTCGGTTTAAAAGTTTCACACAGGCTCGTAGCAGCTAGCCATATTATCCTACATACAAAATATATTTAAAACATTCATTTACACTAGGGTGTAAAAACCTTTACCGAACAACTTCGTTGTCTACATAACTTCGAAATTGTCATTCTCGTGGGTAATTGGACTTATAAATACCAACTGATGATGTATGACATTCTTCAACGTCACAAACCTTATTTCGTAACTTTATAATTCGGTAATGGTGGTTTTTATCTGATTAAGATTAAAATACTACAATTTGTTTGTAAGTTGATAATGTCAGTAATGCAGAGAAATTAAATTTCATTCTGCCCCCAACAGTTCACTTTTCAATCACCGCTTTATAGAACTTCTTTTCTTACATTAACACCTAAGTCATTGAAAAAAATATTGATGGTAATTAAAACATGTACTTTATTCATCAATGAACAGAGCAAAATAACTTTGGATCATTTTTTTTTTCAAAGTTGTTTTTTTTTAAATTGAGCCTGTCTAAAGCACCAACTGACAAATTTGCTGGCCACTTAGATACATGGAAAATCTCTACCTCTGATTGACCATATTCTTTCATAATCATATTTATAACCGAGACCACATTTATCGTGATCCCATTCTCTCTCATATTTGCATATTTACAATAAATGAATAATAAACGAACTTCAAATGTCTAATCTTCATTACTATGAAGTGCTCAAAAGTCACAAAACACATTTCCCTGTTTTGCATACTAGACTCTTACTTTTTTCTTTATATCAACATGTCTTCATTTCTTCATTTGAAATACCAATTGCAGGAAGGCTAAATGCTAGTGTGATTTCGATTGTTTGGTTATAATTATGGCCTTGCTCATGGCAGTTCCAAGCTTTTTGGTAGAAATTCTTGCATTATGTTGTAATTGCAATTCATCACATCTGTTTTGGTACCTAAATACTTAATATTTGCATATTACTCTCCCTGTGTTGTCATTGTTTACTTCGCATAAATAAATCGTGACTGTCTATGTACATTGTATAACAGGCCATGTAGTGATTCTTTCTTCCTTTCTAGTCCATTATACTTACGGTATGCATCATTCACGAAAGAACAAAGTACAACTGAATTTTGCTATGTTGATTTGACATGGAATTAGATTCTTTTTTTTTCAGAAAGGTATGTGAGCTTTTTCAACAGCTTTTGTATCAATGTAATCAATTTTATCTCTAGTCTCATCGTCTATTTAACACTTTGCTTTATTTTTTACTCGTAAATATTTCTTTTGTACTGCAGTATATCTTGTATTCTAAAAGACTATATTGCTGTATATAGTGATATGTCCACGCTACAGAGTATAGTTCACTAAAGTGAACCCGTGACAACTACATCTTGGTCCGTTAGTTTAGCGTCTTTCTTAAGAAATCATAGCCGAAGTAGGGTCAATACATATTCAGATGTCCTGGGTTAATGTTTATTCTGTTGCACAACAACGCGTTTGATACACCCAAGATGTATTTAATTCTTGCTATGTCTCTAATTATAGATTAGTTTCATGACAGTTTTGCTGAAAATACCTCCTTTGTAACATTTGTATACGTACACGTACACACGAAAAGCGATATCATTGTAGTTAACTACACATGTTTCTTAATATGTTGTATATATAATATCTTTCCTGGAATGCATAAACTTCCATTTGCAATCCAAGTGGTTGTATTAAGGCAATATATACGTAGAAAGAATTTGTACATGTATTAGGAAACACCACCGATTTGCATGTCAGTGTTAACACCAGAAGTCCTCATAATTGTTTTTAAAAGAATACCAATAGCCTACAATTTTTGTATTCATTGTGCAAATGTATCCGAACAAAAGGCAAAAGACGAAGGTATGAACTCTAGAGGGGCTCTTTATTTGTAAAGGATGCCTTATTCACTTGAATATCCGCATTGGATTTCAGGAAAGAAATATCATACATAATATAGCAGTTTTGATAACCGGTCTTTTTTCACGAATGAACTGCACATGGAAAAACGTTTTTCTTCAATGCTTTATGGATGTACATTTGTCTGGACATGTATTCTAATGACTGTCCGACAGTAGAAAAACATTTAAACAATGACTTTGTGTCATCCTCTCGAGCCAGAAAAACAAATACAATATACCCGGCTTTAACCCTCACCCCTTTTTTTATCTTGTGAGAAGCTAGCTTCTCTGCGTACACTTTCAAACCAGGCCTAGTTTTCTACATGTTTATCATTAAAGAATTGTTTGTAAGCATTATTCATTTGAATTATTCGTAGTTCGAATTAGTTTTACATTAAGAAAATGAATGAAATGCAAATGATAATCGTTTATGCTTTTTTGACTTTCTGGTAGTGTAATGAGTGGCAATTAAGTCGGCATTGCTATCCATGCTATTTTGTTACATGCATATCTGTTTAGCATCACCTGATATCAAAATACTAATTACATTCCATTTTCATCAGAAAGCGGACTTTATGTGTCCAAAAACACTACAATTTTCATTTTTTCCTTGTAATTCGTATCATCTATAGATAGTTCTCTGTGTACATTAACATCATCATCCAGATGACATTTCAGACTAACACAAAACCTTACAATATGCTACTCTGTACTGTATCTCGGTTATGAAAAAAGAATTTTGTATTTGAATGAGTTTAAGGGTTGGAGAAATGTATGTGTTGTTTCACCAGAAAACCAATGAAATTTTTGTGTGTAAAGGGTACCCTTGAAAAGAAGCGTTTTTCGGGGCATAAGCTACCAATCTGAGATTGCTATCATACTGAAACATAAAGTATAGATACCAGACTAATCAAAAAGGGCAAAAAGAATTACTCCCTCCGAGTGGTACCAATCGGCCAAAATTCGGGTCCTGGCTCATGGACTATTATCATTGAAGAAATCAGATACGTTTTCCACGAGTCTTATACAGAGTTTTACGTATGGATGCATCGATTCTTTTTAACCGAATAAGCTTCTCTTTATACCTGACTTGATTGACTTAAAACCAAAGAATGTCTGTGACAATCAGGTCCTGTGTTTTTTGAAAATCGTTAAACATGCAATTATTTTCTTTCCAACATTAAAATGCTTTTCTTTATATCGATACTTTCTTTTAAATCAATGGAACGTGTCTTTCTTGAATTTAAGTGTTTACACAGAGTCGGTGATCGGCATAATTAATTCTTCAAACGTAGAAGAAGTTAATTACGTTGATCAGAAAATATAGTACTCCTTCATTAGAATTGCTTTCAAACTTTATACTTGAATGTTTTGTCTTCTTCAAAATTTATGAGGTTACCTGCGCTTAATTTCGCCAAGCTAAACATGCAGTGTATTTGGATTTCCTATTCCAACAGAGACATTTATAATTTTGGCGTTTCTCAAATAACTCCTTTCGTAAAAATTCAGTTGTAGACTGGTTGGTTTTATTATAGAGATAAGATGCACGGTTTTCACGACATTGGTCATGAAACCATGGCTATCTATTTTTCTATGGCAAGTAACAATTTGATGTTTTACTTTATTGCTTGATACATGATTTGCTTTAAATTGAATTCATATATCAAGGATTTGCTCTTAGACGGTAGTATAGAAAAATATGGATTCAAATTGTATTTCATGCTTCATGCATTCTTGCAGGGTCTAGTTAAAGTGAAAAACGTGTTCTTTATAAATCAAATGTTAAAGGATGCGAAATACATGTTTCAAAAGGTTCCGAAAAAAAGATTTTACTGTTATTCAACCTACCAGGCATTGGAATTATGGGCCTTAGAAACGGGGTTTTAAAATGTTAATCCCATGCATGATACATGTTGCTTCACCTAGTATTGATATAGTCAGTCCGTTTACAACTTATTCATGCCACAGGAATTTTCAGGGTTTTTTCATAATAAGCCTATATACTTGTGGTATAAACACTTCAGAATTATCAGTCATGATTATTGTTACTTTATCTTATTTAAAAATGAAAGCGACAAGTTTCAGATTCAAATTTTAGCTTAATGAATATTCTATTATTTCTTGCTGCATAAGCAATGACATCAAATTTCATAGAAAGATATTCATATCTGCTCATAGATATTTTAAAATGTTCATTCCAATCTTCTTTCTAAACTAAGGACATTCTTCAAGACAGGACAACGAGAGTAATTTGCCCTGTAACTGAGAATTTTGAGTGAAAATTAGAAAAAAAGAAAAGAAAAATACTTTTTACCGCTCTTACCTGGGGTTAATATAAATAATCAATGAGATTTAATAAGGTATGAAACAAATCCGAAGTGGACGCCATTATTGAAATTATTTTCAATGTATTAACAGGATTTCTTTCTTTTTAAAAACGGAAAAGAAATAAAAAAAATAATTACTTAAAGATTACTTACAAGTTATTCTACTTTTAAGACCATTCAATGCATGGGTTAAGAAGTGGTATAAATTCAACAGGTAAAATATGAACATTTTGATTAAAATGGGAATATTATGCCCAATGGACAGCAAATTCCGGAAAAAATGAAGAACAGGTTATTTCAAAGGGCAAAAATTTGGAGGGAGAGGGAAAAAATGATCAAAAAATTTGAAACGAAATTTGGGAAGACCAAAATATAAGTGATAAAAAATAAGAATTGAAATGAGTAGTTCTCAAATAACTAGAGAAAAGAAAGATACGCTTGAAATTATTGTTTTAGATCAAAACTGTATTGAACAGTAAGAAGAAATGCTTCATGTCCCTCATAAATTTGATTCTCTTTTTCAAAACAAATTTGAACAATAGGAGGAGTTTAAGAAAAAAACAATCAAAAAGCTGAAATTAGATATAATTTTTTATCTTCATGCAATGGGTGTTCAAAACGAAAGTGGTCATATAAATTCAAAATAGATATTTAAATTCAATCAATAGAAATATTAAATTTCCAAATGAAAAATATATATCTTTTAAAAACCAAGAAACAGGCTGTTTTCAAAATGAATTATACACTCCTCAAAAGTTCTAAAAGGGAACGATTTTATCCACTTAAACGTGACGTAATTTCGGACAAACAATGGTATTTTCGCAGGTGTTGTCATAGAAGCTCCTAACTACGGCTTGATCCAAGTCGTAGTTACGAGTTTTTATAACAACACATATCGTTTATAAATACTTAACGTAAACCCAGTCTATATTTAGCTCAAAATTCAGTGTTATTCGCCGTTTTTCGACTCATTTTATTAGAAAATTGTTGAAACATCAGTTGTTTATCTTTTTGATAAAGATTGCAAATGAACAAATTTTAACGCCGATTGATTTATTTTGTATAATTTATTGGTGAAAAACGCTTTTTAGTCAAGCGTGCACGAAAAACATGTGTCCCATTCAAAACTCCTAAATTTTAGATACACCATGTCCTTCACAGCCTAGAACATAGGAAAAACAGAAATAATGAACAAAATCAATTAACACGAATACGCTAGAGTGAGTGGTTTGATGAAACATGACAAATTATAGGGGTTAGCTGTTAATTAACTTTTCGATCATTCTTTCATTAACATAACATAAATGATATTCTATTATGGTTTCTGGTACCTTCAACAATAATTTTCATGTAGTTAGAATTTTAAGTCGTACCAATTCTGCTTAAAAAGGACTGTTTAGGAATTTCGAAGGACAGGAAGTGGATAAATTAATATGACACTAACAAAACCGATTTACCGGCTACATTTTCAGTCCTTTAAATTGTTAGAGTTAGATTCAACAGTTATCTACATGGAAAATGCTATCTGCACAATTTGTACGACCGGGGGGGGACTATCAATTTTATCCATTTGCAAGTATATCTGGAAACCGTTCTTGTCATCTACATCATCCCCGTGTCATTATTCGATAGGACGTCGCGCACGGTATTGCGTCACTTTTCAAAAAAGGCCACCCTCCGGGGTTCATGACTGAATTTCGCAAGACCCATTTTCCTTCTCATAATTTTGTTATATATCAAAATAATGATAAAATCGTGATCTTTTTCAATGTCATATTTTTCAGGTCGTTAGTTTGTCTTTATTTACTAGAAATACTTTCTATTCCTAAAATCAGCGAAAAAACGCATGTAACATGTAACATAAATGTCCAAGTGCCGCGGATATTTATAAACGATTCTGCGGTTAGTTAACGTCAAATACGCGGACAAATATATTTTATGATAATGGAGATGCTGTAGAATGTTTTGCCAGACAGAAATCAAATTTCGATGTCGATTGCGCAAATTATTCCAATTTGCTTACCAAAAATCACAGCGTAACAATTAGAATTACGTCGCAGAAAAAATGACAATTTTCCTAAATAATTTGGTTATTAATGACTCAAATGCCACCAAACTTGATATAGAAAATACTATTTTTCTCCTTTTTTATAATATATAGAAGAAAGTAGGTTAAAATAATAAACGAAACAATTATTGCATTAAATGCGTGTGGATAGAAAATGTTCGGGTCGTTGAAAACGTGACTTTTTTACTCTTCGGTTTTTAAAAAATACCAGTTCCCTTATTAATATACAAAATCAATTTCAATGTGGAAATACCATTTTTTTCTTATTCGTCAAATTAAAATTTCAGCGCAAAGTCATTCA